>VWZY01000174.1:89928-103152 GCA_013399075.1 Chloroceryle aenea
GGTCAGCTGTCTCAGACGGCCAATGCTCTTGGCGGGGCCGCCTTCCCAGCCGTGGCCTTCGGGGCCCTTTCCAACCAGGGTCAAGTCAGGTTGAGGGGTTTGAGGGCACAAGGAAACCAGCACCAGAAACGGGCAGCATTGCAGGTAGTTCCGGGCGCTGTGAAGCGTGTTAGAATTGATGCTGATTTTTCTTTTCTAATCGTGCCGAACTTTTATTATTTTTTTCAATGTAATTCCAGTGTGTTATCAAGTGCTTGGGTGTCGCCATCTAGTTCATATCAAAATATCGAGGTTTTAAGAGAGAGAGAAAAAAAAAATCTCCGAGGCTGCCTTCTGACCAAGGCTGAGTTACAAATTGGTAACAGTCTTGTTACTTAATCTGGAGATGCCTTAGTCTGGTTTGTTCCTATGTAAATGCATTTAATGTCGTTGTGGCTATACTTTAAATATGTCTCAGGGATGTCTTTAATGATGCAGTGATAATTTGGCAGCCTGATTTCCTGTTGTAGGAAAAAAGTCTAAACTGTTAAAGTTATCGTTGCTGTATATTATAGTCAAATCTTACATTCCAGCTAAGACTATTTGACATAGTCCATTTTATGTTGTCACATCTCAGCCATTCTTCCCAAACTTTGCCCTGGCAGCTGTCTGCCCCAAGATCTTTGATTGATTGATTGATTGAAGAGTGCTAGCTAGAGTGGCACAGCTGCTTTCTTACAGTGAGATTTCAATGCCTATGAAGTGTCCCTTGTGCTTTACAAGGGGGTTGTAACATGATGTACCTTGCCATATTTTCAGGGCACTGCTGCTTGATACTTTGGTTGCAATCGCCCAATATGGTCAGATTTTATACTTTTGAAAAAACTGATTTCTGTGTGCTTCCTAGAATATGGTGGGAAAATATTGTTGGGATTCTTCCTGCTCTGGGAATATTGTAGTGTTGGACGAGCTGTTTTTTTGGTGACACTTTTTGGAGGCTGACCATCAAAAATGGGAGAAAAAAAGCTCTGACTCCCGTATTCTTGCTGTTCTTTCCAAGTATTGGAAAGAAAGACTAGTAAGGAGAAGGTAGAAGCAAAGGTGGCCGACCACCTGCAAGTGCCTCAACCATCGAGGTGAAAAAGAGCTGTAATGTGATCTCACATTTTAATGTACACAAAAAAAATCACTTTAGGAGATAGCACTCACAAACAACATAACCACAGGAAAATCATCAAACAAGGTTTGTACTTTTTAGATGCAAAATCAGTAAGAAAACTTGCAGGAAATTGGGCTTTGTTATTTTATTTCTCCTGAAACTGAGTCTTTGAGGCTTTTCAGCTTTATTTTTGTAAGGATGTGAAGTGTGGGCATATGTGTGGCATTATGACTGCATATGTCTCTGTCAGTTCTTACCTTACAAAGCCACTGAAAATTTTAATAAGCTATTACGGCTTTCAGGAATACTAAATTAATACACATGTTGTGAAGATAATCCCATGAAAGGACTAAAGATACCTTGTCAGTATGACTGGGAGGAGAGTTGTTTGAAGACCTTGGCCCTTTTTGTTTCTGTTATTTGCATGGCTACTGTTAAAGGTGCGTTTCATGGGTTACACTGAAAGAGCGTAGGTTCACTAAGTCAAGCACTTCAATATTAGCAGGTGTGTGTAGTGAGTGGTTTTTCCCCATGCTTAAAGTTGGCTCACCTTGGAGAAGCCTTCCTTTTAAATTATTTTTTTCTTCTTTTTTTCCTTTCCCTCTCCACAGTTCCTCTGTCACATTCAGTATCTGGGTGCTCCTACTGAATATGCTAAAGCAGATTGCAGTTTGTGAGATTGGTCCTTCATTTGTTGTAGAAGCTACCTATAAGGAATTGGTTTAGACTAGTATTGCCATATACATATTTTTTCTTATTTTTTCTTTCACAGCATAAACCATAGGGGACAACAATGTAACCAATGCATTCAGAAGATATGACTCAGGATAGGCTAAAGATTCTTTTTATAAACTTGTCTGGTTTTCCTTCTTAGAGGTTATGCATTTCTTCTTCAAATTTACTTCTCAAAGTCCTCGTTTTGAGGGTAAAGGTCCTGCTTGGGCAGGAGAGGAGGGATTGCTGGGGTGCAAGGGGGCTTGCAACAGAGAGGAATTAAGGAATGAAGAGGTTGCAAACAAGGAAGGAGAAGCAGTTGCTTCTTACTCTAAGAGTTGTTCAAGGGCTGAACTGGAAAGGGAAGCTCAAAGGGAAACAGCTTTCACTATCCATGAATTAACTGAGCTTCAAACCCACATAGCTTCTGAGGTTAATTTACGCAGGTTTGCAGCCTCTTGCAGTCATCTTTGTTAGAGCAGTTGCTTGGAATTCATTGCTTAAAATTAGGCTCTCGGACTGCGGTCTCCTGCAATTCATTATTATCTTGCAGTGAGGGATAATGATAGTATTAATTATTGAGTGGTGAGCTGTGGGAAAGCTAAGACTGTTTATTCAGAACAAAATAGTTTCTTTAAACACTAGATGGCTTTGTGTGCCTATATAACTATAGAATCATTTCGTTTGGATAAGACTCCTAAGATCATAGAACCTACCCATTAACCTAACACTGCCAAGTCCACCACTAAACCTTGCCCCTAAACACCACATATACATGTATTTTAAATAGCCCCAGGAATGGTGACCCAGTCACCTCCCTGGGCAGCCTGTTCCAATTTTTCCTTCTGCCCAATCTAAACCTCCCCTGGTGTAACTTGAGGCCATTTCCCCTTGTCCTATCTCTTCTTACTTGTGAGAAGAGACAAACCCCGCCTCACTACATCCTCCTTTCAGGTAGTTGTAGAGAGTGATAAGGTCTCCCCTGAGTCTTCCTTTCTCCAAGCTGAACAAACAGTTGGCTCCTCAAGTCTTATTCTCTAGACCCTTCATCATCTTCATTGCCCTTCTTTGGATGCGTTCTACCACCTCGGTGTCTTTCTTGAATGTTATGTCCATCTCACCTAAGAAATTTCTAGCTTGTGAAGAGTACTGTGGATCACATGCTTGGCCTTTTCATCTTGTGGTGACAGTTTTATGCTTTCATTTTTTCTATTGGGGGGGGAGGAGGAGGGGAAGAACATTTTGACAGTTCCCCAGTTTAAGAGTGTCACTTTATACCATTTAATATCTGTTTTTTTCCAGCTCTTTTTAGGAACAAGTCAAATTAATTTGTGATGTTTCCTCAGAAAAGTACAAATATGTAACAAGTGTTTTATAAAACAGAGAAAATGGGATGGCCATGAACCTTTTTGGCAGTATTCAGCCTGAAAACTCATGCTTTAATGTGAATATGTATAATTTCCTTTGGTATGAATGCTTCATAAAGAAAAGTATGCTCTATGTCTTCATAAACACAGTAGGAAAAGCATGCATAGAATCAAGGTAATTTCAAGTAAATTTCACTGCTTGGAGTCTGTTCAATCCTCTGCTGGAATATACACAGGTGTCATCTGTCAAGTACCCTGCTTCTTTAATGTGGAACACAACATGGCCTGCTGTGTGGTGAGAGGCTTAGAGTGGACAGGGTGAGATTTATTAGATCTTTCAGACTGATGGTTGTTGCTCTGTTCCATGCACTGTTCTCAATTTTTTCAAAGACTCCATGTTTTAGTGGAATCCATGGGTTTTCTAAAGCTCTGGAAAATCATTGGTCTCAGGCTGGGCACCTACTAGTATTCGGAATTATAGTCTTAATGTTTTATTAAGGCAGAAATCAATGAAAACTTCTTCTCTAACTGGTCAGTGAAATGCAGCAATAAAACATTTGATAACTGACTTGCTGCTGTTAATACCTCCCAACTGAGAGTTGAGATACTTTTCTATGTTTGCTTTATTTTTTGTAGTGCTGTCTTCCAGCTATAGTCTTCAAGAGCTACCTGCTCTCCAAATCCGGATGGAATTCTTTTGCAGTTTAGTTAGCATCACAGAGTATAAGCAGCCTGTAAAAGGACAGTCTCTAACTTATACTTGGGAAATGGAGAAAATCATGTTGCAGTTTCTTTGAGAAGTCCAAGGATGTCAGCAGCTCTCAACACTATTCTGTATTGAAATGCCCACCACTAGCTGATCAACTATACTCTTTTGAAAGAAACCTTTGCCAAAATTTGAGGCTATGTTGTATGGAATTGGTGGCTGATACTTTGAATGAGCCAGAGAACATTAAGACTTGGCGCTCTGTTAAAAATAGTATTTTGAGATGGTTTGTTGCACTGTAGGAAGGCTTATCCAAGAACTCGTGTAATGCGTTAGTACTAACATCCATCTTGTTCAGTACTTTGATCCTGACAGTTATGGACAGCAAAGGCTACAGAAGAATTCATTTGGGGGCAGATGCCATAATTGCCATTCTCTTTTCACAAGAAGACAGTCCTTGGTCTGCTAAATATTTGTTAAAGCTCTGAGGCATATAGCTTGGCATCTTTTGGAAAAAAACGAATATAATTTTGATTCCTCTAGGTGTGTTATTTACCTATTTGTATATTCTTTTTTTCAGTGACTTTATATAGGGGTGAGTTCCACTAACCCTGCATGATGGTTTTAGATTCTTTTCCTTTTAAAAGAAAAATGAAAACATTTCTAAACATCTTCCTTTTCTTTACATCAGGGACAGGCATTCCCTATCAGCCCTTTCAGTCTCATTATTTCATGTCTCTACAGTTAGCGTAAATATCTGGTAAGCTGGACTGTTTATAGAAAGTAGAGAGATTTCTGTGTCCAGTTGATTATCACAACACACTGTGGGGAAAAATCTGAGTTTAGCTGGCTTAACCTTACGTTACACAGGCAACTTGGAACAATAGGTCATTTCAAAAAGTCAGTTTACAGACATTTCGGGGATTGAGTCCATCATCAGCAAGTTTGCTGATGACACCAAGCTGGGGAGAAGTGTTGATCAGCTGGAGGGCAGGAGGATTCTGCAGAGAGACCTGGACAGACTGGAGAGATGGGCTGACTCCAATGGGATGAGCTTCAACAAGGCCAAGTGCCGGGTCATGCACTTTGGCCACAGCAACCCCATGCAGCGCTACAGACTGGGGACAGAGTGGTTGGAGAGCAGCCAGGCAGAAAGGGACCTGGGAGTCTGGATAGACAGGAAGCTGAACATGAGCCAGCAGTGTGCCCAGGTGGCCAAGAAGGCCAATGGTATCCTGGCCTGTATCAGAAACAGCGTCACCAGCAGGTCCAAGGAGGTGATTCTGCCCCTATACTCAGCCCTGGTAAGGCCACACCTCGAGTACTGTGTTCAGTTCTGGGCTCCTCAGTTCAAGAAGGATATTGAGGTCCTCGAACAGGTCCAGAGGAGGGCAACCAAGCTGGTGAAGGGACTCGAACACAGATCCTATGAGGAGAGGCTGAGGGAGCTGGGGCTGTTCAGCCTGGAGAAGAGGAGGCTCAGGGGAGACCTCATTGCCCTCTACAACTACCTGAAAGGAGGATGGAGCCAGGCGGGGGTTGGTCTCTTTTCCCAGGCAACTCTCAGTAAGACAAGAGGGCATGGTCTTAAATTGTGCCGGGGGAAGTTCAGACTGGATATTAGAAAGAAATTTTTCACAGAAAGGGTGATCAGACATTGGAACGAGCTGCCTGGGGAGGTGGTGGACTCTTCGTCTCTGGAGACATTTAAAAAGAGACTTGATGTGGCACTCAGTGCCATGGTCTAGTGACTGTGGCGGTAATTGATCAAGGGTTGGACTCGATGATCTCTGAGGTCCCTTCCAACCCAGCCTATTCTATGATTCTATGATTCTATGATTGTTTAACTACTTATATTTTTCCATACCCTCTTCAAAGTAAATGTTGGTAACAGCTGGCAGTATATCTTTGAATCAGAACACTGGCAGTCAGTATTCTGTGATGATTCTCAGTGGACAAATAGCTCACATACATGGCTCAAATGGCAACATCTCTTTACAGATAATGAGGGTTTAGGGCCAGTTGTTTCCTACAAGAAGGGAAAAAAAAAATCATTGTAATTGTTTTGGTAATAAAAAGTTTACACTTTTTGTGGTTTTGTTTGGTGTTTGTTTTGTTTGTTTGTTTTTTTAATGCCAAGCCAATCCTTTGATTTCATGCACTTAGTGAAATGTGTGTTAAACTTATGCTTTATTCTTTCTTGTCAGGTTGCCCACTGCTGTTGTACCTGAAGAAGTAATGACTTGCTGCAAGTTAATGGTGTCTATGATCCCTCTTATTTTTTATCTCCTTCTTTTTCTTTTGTGAAGTAACATTACAAAAGGAACATACATGCAAGATTTTTCTCATTGCAGTTAATAATACCAGTCTCTTTTGAGGAAAAATCTCATTTAACACATACCAGAATAAAACAAATATGCTCTGTTGTGTGCCTAATCCTGAAAAAAAGACAACTTTGCCCCAGACATTAAATGGCTTACTGTTAATAGAGAATCCACTCTGTGTTTGTAACTGACATTAGGAAAACCAAGGGAGAATAAGGGAAACATTGGTAATATGTTGATGTGAACAAACCAGGTAAAGTTTCCGTAACCTTGTGCTGTTCACCCATTTCAGACAGTGTCGTCATGGGAGTAATCTTGAGATATTTGAAAGATCCAAAAGTACTAGTGTTAAGAATCTCATTTAAGGAAGGTGATATATCTTTGGAATGTGCAGAAAAAAGTATAAAGAGTAGCATAGTAACCAATAGTGGCAGCTTGTTTTGCTGTATGTCTTGGGCCTTGGACTGTAAAAAATATTTTATACTACAGCATGCTGGCACCTCCTGCTAAATTTTGTTCTCTATGGCTTATGCTACCTGGATAAGGTAGCTCTAAGGGCAGGGGGCAGAGGGGTGGTCAGCATAAATGCGAAAATAAATCTGACTGTATGACTAAAAGAAGGTTCCTGAGGTCTTACATGAGTTTGTGGTTTTGTTTTCCATCTCATGGCTTCTGTAGAAGAGTATATACTGTTTCTTAGAAATCCCAGTGTTATGGAGCTATGCTTGATCTTGGAGGTCAGTGTGGATGGACACTTAGATACCACAACATCACTGCTATTCAAGTATCGTATCTTTTCCTACTATAACTATTCTTTAGATGTTGTAATGATCAGCAGTCAGGTATGTGTTTTAGGAAGGTTCAGCAAGAGGTTCCATCTGGAGAATATAAGATGGAGTTACAAGCAGTAAATATATCCTTGTTAATTATTTTTTCTGAAATGTGTAAGATTTATTTTTCCACGTGGAAATTATTAGAATAATACCATTGCACTGCATTTTTCTGGAAGTACAAATGGTTCTCTTAAATGTATTCTGTTAAAACCCCCCACAATTCAAAACCAAACAAATCAGCATGGCTGTGCCTGGCTCTTCAGGTTGTATTGTATAATGCTTTCAGGAATGGTGATTCTCTCTCCTTTCTGAGGTAAATGAAACTACATGAATATAAAACTGAAATCCACAATCTTGCTCTTGTGGGTATGGATGAATATATAAAGGGCCATTCGACACTAGGAAAATTCTCATTGGGAAAGTTCAGCAGTTCACAGCATTTCTGCCGGAGTGTTGTTAAGCCAAGAGGGGGAAAAATAACCCCAAAACTTCATGTTTATATAGCTTCAGGGTGGAAATGCTGGATACTGCTAAGACCTTGCTATCACTGGTTTCCACAATAGTTTTTAGTAAAATATCCACTTGAGATTCACTCTGAACCAGTGTATCAACTATTCTGCTGGAGGTGAGGTTTTTACTTGCTCATACATAGTTCATTACCTTTCATCTAAATTACATCCCTTTTACTGAAGGTGACTTTTTTTCCTTGGTTTAAGGGTCTACCTAATTAAAACTTGAAATGCGTTATAGTCTAGGAGCCTGTTAGGAAGTCCACTTGTGGTTCTGAAAAAACAAAGAGATGATCCAGGTTTCAGAGTTGCACTCTGAGGAGATACCGCAGAACTGTCAAAGGTATATTTGATAGATGGTGCCTTTGCTGATGTTTCATGCATAAACCTTTACTCCTAACAGGTGTGTATCCCAGCCCACCCCCTTGTTCCCTAGCTTCCCCTTCCTTTGTGCCATATGCTGTATTCTGGTTCAGTAGCTGGAGATGGGTTTGGATATTATGGTGCATCTTTTTTTTAAAGAACGACTTGATATTTCACTGTACTGTGTGACATTACACAGAAGCTTTTGTATCGATTAACCAGCAGCAGTCTTTGGTTCACAAAATGGAAGCAAAAAAAGGAATCCTGTTCTATTCATTTAATCACTTTGAATTTCATGGAGCATCTATATTCATGACTGTAAAATGTGAGCTCCTTATGAACATTTTACCTGATAGTGCCCGAGCTGACTTTGTTGGCTAAAAATAAATGAATTAGAAAAGGCATTGAAAAACCCAAAGCAGGTATCCAAAATCCATTGATTTACAAAAATTAATGGCCCATCAAACTTTAGGATCATGTGGTATTAGTCATTAGGACTAGATTGGAGTCCAGTGCTAATGAAGGCCCTGGAAAAAATGCTATTGATATATAATCAAACTTTAAAAATTAGGTTGTTTTTTTTTCTTGGTGCAACTGCAGAAGGTAACAGTAAGACATTAGTTTGAATGAGAAAATCAGAAATCACTATATTTAGAGAAAAAAAAGACAGTGCTAGAATCATACAATACTAAGCTGGGTACAAAGTGATTTGTTGTCTTTTTCATTCTTTCTGGATTTGTGTTTCTGAGTTGTTGGATACTTCTGTGTATTCCTCCCACCATCAAAGAATAAAACAAAGTTCTGTCCACACAGAAGGCAAATACCACAATACCACCTGCAATGAGCAGAAGAGTGATAGTAGCTGATGTCCTAATTGGGGTGTGGGGGGATCTATCTATCTATCTATCTATCTATCTATCTATCTATCTATCTATCTATCCATCCATCCATCCATCCATCCTTGGTGTTGAGCTTTGTTTTGTTTTAGTCCTAAATCTGCGAGGACAGCGTGCAACCTCTTGTTGAAATAAATGGAGAAGGATGTGCTGGCCAAATGGGTAAAACTTTTCTATGCCCTTTTGAAATGTTTTAAGAAGGAACAGATGAACAGTACTTCCCTGTTAGTCCACACTTGAAATGTTAGATGTATAAATAAAAGATTGACTGTGTACTTTCTCATCTGTTTCATTCTGATTTTTTTTCCCCCCTCCATTCAGAATGTAAGGTTTTAAAGGTATTTTTCCATATTTGTTACTCATAAGAAGTCCAGAGGAAATTCAGTAATTCCAAAACTGGAAAAGTGTCCATATTTATTTTTTGACAAGTGTCTTATAGCTGTTTGGGAATACTAACATTCCTTAATTTTTAGGTCTATGGTCTGCTGTGCAACTGGATATAACTTTTGAGTTGGAAGGTTCGTTTCATTTTAGACTGTGGAAATAATTGGACCTTTGGGAACTTCAGTCTGAACCTTGCCAATGTCTGGAGCATTCTGGTTAAAATGAGTTGTAGAAAGAAAGTGAACGGTTTCAGTAAGATGCACAGATGTTTTCCCAAATTCTTTCCTTTCAATAGACATACATGTGCTTGTTAAACTATTGACCCATCTTAGTTTTAAGGACTCTCTTCTGATTCTCATTTATTTTTCTGTAAGATAGCAAATAATCACAAGTAACTAAGTATTCACGTTATCTGTGTACTCAGGTGGGGGCATTAGCCTGCAAACTTTTAGGAGTGAGAACTTGTAGAATAATGACTGCTTTATTGATTTTAATGTATAAATAAATAAATTATCATTGTTTTTCCATCTTCTTTTGGATTCAGAATTTCCTCTTTTTTAAAATTTATTGTCTGTATGGCAGAGTAACATATGCATTACCTTCTGCAATTTGTTATTCTATCAATTAATGTATTTTGACAGTTTAGCAAAAGCCATATGGTAGTATACAAATGGAATTCAATTTCAAGATAGAATGTTCTTTTTATTTTCAGAGTTGATTGTAGTTTGTTATAACTGTGTGTTACAATTTGGGGTTTTTTTTGACAGTTCATTTTTACAAATAACTTCATTTAC
Organism: Chloroceryle aenea; assembly: GCA_013399075.1. Lineage (NCBI taxonomy): Eukaryota > Metazoa > Chordata > Aves > Coraciiformes > Cerylidae > Chloroceryle > Chloroceryle aenea. The sequence continues at coordinate 99,957 of VWZY01000174.1, forward strand.
AAGTAACAAAAGGCAGCATGCAGAACAGGGTAAGAAATCAAAAAGGCCTTGAATAAAACCCATGCTTTTTAATATAGATTAATTAAATCTTGAGGATATAAGATCCTAATCACTGGATTTCTTCACTGATTTGACACTGGGAAAGAGCATGTCCCAAAGAACTAAGAGAGTCTTAACAGCAAAAGTTTTGTGTATTCTTTGGGAGAAATGGTTTTGTTCAAACTGAAAGGCAGTGAACACAGACAGAGGAGCATTAAATGACTTTTCATGCATTTGAAAACTTGCAAAAAGGTTGGTGATTTTTGTGTCCACAGAATAGAGTTTTTACTGGCTTTAAAGATCAAATCACTTAGCAGTACTTTAGGAAAAGCTTTCTTAGGAGATTAGATGTTGGAAGAGATTACCTAGAAATACTGTATGGCTGACTAAGGGAAAGTTTTTAAAGGCAGTTACAGAAAGAAGCATCTTTCACGAGTGAACGCTGTGATGAGATGAAAGAAATAAGCTCTGTCTTGCTCCAGCTTTTTTTATTTCAGAAATGCCATGGGGGGTTAGTCACTTTCCCACAAATAAGTGCCTGGAACTAGTGTTTTTGAGTTTACAACATTGTGTGTATCAACACTGGAGGTTCTGGTCATGTTAGTAAATGGGTTGGTGTAAATACAGGCTGCTGCCAAAAAGGGAGGTGTCTCAGCTGCCTTTCCTCATTCACCAGCAGTGCTGGGTTTCTTTTCAAGCTGTTTTTCAATTCAAACTGGGAGACAAAAACACACAGCTTAAATGAAGGCAAATCTGTCCTTTTTGCAGCAGCAGCTGCTCCAAGTGCCTGTGGAACAGTAGCTTAAAGCTCTTCAGCCATGGGATGGTCACTTACTGGGGTATTACTACAAGACCTGACCTCGGGCCTTTTTCAGGAACAAACAACAGGCTGAAAGAGCAGCATAATAAAATACAGCTGAATGTCCTCCATAGCAAACTATGACCTTTTATATTAGCCTTAAGTCAAAGTATTAGGTATTAAGTTCTGTCCAATAGTCTTTAGCAAACAAGCAAATTAAGCAACTCCTGTTTTCAACTTCTGGAAAAAAAAAAAAAAAAAAAGCTGGAAAAAATAACTGAGGAAAAATGAAGTCAGACAGTGTATGTATGGTGCTTCAGGTGGAGATTTTGCTTTTGGCTTTGTATTATTTGCAAAATTTACCAGTAATGGCAAGAAAATGAGTATAGAATTCAAAATTGTCAGAGTGGAACATTAACAAAGTGTCTCACTGCACTAGCGGTGAAAAATTCTTATCACCGGCAGGAATCATTTTGCAGTGGGGAGAAAGTCTAAAGGAAGGAGGAGATAAATGAGAAATCTTCCATTTGTTGAAACATTTTATTAATTTGCAGTGTTACAGGTAGTTGTAAATCACAACCTAGCTAAAATAGTACCTTTGACATAGAATTTGTAGGATTAAGCATGATGCTGTGAAAAAAATAGATAATCAGAGCTAGATAATCACAGCCTGGATGTCACAATGCAACACAAACTGCAGCCAGCCCAGACTTTATGGAGTTCCAAAAAAAATATGGCTTTTCTTTCTTACTCTGTGTCCCCTTACTCCCACTTTTGTGTACTTGCTGACTCAGTTTAAAATCTCTTTTTCTTTAAAGCCCTCAAAGTTTCTGTAATGTACACCAGCTGCCAGATGTCTCCAAGTCATAGATATTCCTGCAGAGCCCAGCAGAAGCTAAGATAGCGTGCATTTCTCTAGCCCTCTGGCATAGTGGCTTAGAGGAATAATGGAACAGCCTTCCTGATCCCAGTTTTTTCTTGGTTGGTAGCAGTTGTGTAAATTCAAAGGTAACTGTTAAAATTTGTCTGAGGAAATTGCTGGAGAATTTAATATTTCTGCAGGTGCAGCCTGTGCTGCTGAAGCTATCAGAAACTAAGCAACCCGGGGTCTTCGTATGTACAGTTGTTTGGTATATGTTTAGATGTGAAAAGGTCCAAATAAAAGCTTCCCTGGGATTTTTTTCAAAATCTAGCAATGTTTCGGGGAGAATTAAGTAGCCTTTTTGCAACTTTGGGGACTTGATTTTTCTCTCCTAACTGGTCTCTATGGCAGCAAATCCAGGGATGGTCAGTATACAGTTCATAACCAGTTCAAAAGTGGCTTCTAGGGCACAGCTACTTCATATGCCTGGCTGCAGGCTTGGGCCATTCTGGGGTTTGAGAAGTCACTCAGGTCTCGATCTGTGTGAGGAGCTGCCAACATGGGGAAGCTCTGGGACTTGATTCATAGCACATGCTGCAACAGTGTTGTCACCTGCCTCCATCCCTCAAGTCTGCACAATATGTAGCCGTGTCCTTTCACTTAAAAACTCTGTGGGAGGCAGGAGGTCAGTAGAAAGAAGATCAGGCATTTACGGCAGCATGTGCGTAGTCAATGTTTGATCACGACTGTGGGCCACGCTCCGTGGCAAAATTGGACCATGCGGGTGGCCACGCTGGAGCTGGCTCCAGTTCCTGGCTGGGCTGTGGCCCTGGCCCAAGCATTGCCCAGGAGAGAGCTTGCTGGGCAGTGCCAAAGTTCTGCGGAAGCAGTGCTAAATACTTAAAAAGCCTGAGTGACGTGGACCATAGTCTTTGCTGTGCTTTATTTGCCCATATTGCGAGGAATGGCATTTCTCCAGGCACGTGGTCATGTGGAAACATCACAGTCATGTTTTGAATACGCCCCGAGATGTGGAGCCTGAAGGTGCTGCGCTTAACGAGGCATTACAGCAAGTAAATGCCAACACCAACAAGAAAATCTGCCTTTTAAATGGAAAAGATCTGAGTATTTTCCATTTCCTGATATATGGGCAAGGGGGAAGAACAAAGTTGTTTAATCACTGAATAAAAAACCGCTGCAAATTAAATATTTCAAAGAGTTTGAGACCTGTCAAAGGTTACATTTGAATAGTTTATCTCACTGCTTCCACTGAGCTGTTAATCAGTTTGATCACATAATACTAAGTAGCCTCCTGAAAGAAATCATCATAGGGTGGCACGAAATGGAACCAGCGGTGACGGCAGCAAGTACCAGCAGCCTGACGGGGGCTGAAAGCAAAGCGCCCGGTGTTTTGAGGTGGCGTCGCATCTGGGGGGTGGGAGACGGAGGTGAGATGCCGCCGTGGGTGGTTTTAAAGCCCCCCGAGTTTCTCAGTC
>VWZY01000174.1:103592-142521 GCA_013399075.1 Chloroceryle aenea
CGGGGATTCAAGATGGTCTCTGGGAAGAGAAAGCCCGGTGCAGGGGGATCGGCAAGGGCTGCCTGCCTGGGTTGAACGGGAAGATTTGTCTTAAGTGAGGAGAGAGTTTTCCATTTTAAGGGCTGAGGAGAGATAGTTTATTTTTTTTTTCCCCTGGTGCCCTGTTAACCATGTCTCTCTCTTGGAAAACTGTGGAGTGGAAAATGCCTCGAATTTCACAATTGCATGCAAATATGCATCAGTGTTAACCAGATTCTTTCACTTGGGGACTTAAGGAAAGCTGCTGCCTCAGTCAGCCTGTGGCCATGTAAGCGTTTATGTATTTGTTGAAACCTAGGCATGTGTATTTTAAAAAAAACCCTGAGCCTAAGTTCTGCCATTTGTAATGCTTCTGTTGACTTCAATGGGGTTACTTAAGGGATTAAGAAGTTGTAATATGATGGAGAATAGGCAAGACAGAGCTCCTTTTGAAGACAAGAGGAGTTAATTAAAAATAGTTTGTTCCCATAAGGCAAAGAAAACCCTCTTGATAAGCAGCTAAAAAGTCAAATTATCCAAATAATAATATTCCCCTGTGGGAGTTTGGTTGTTTCTGATATTTTTTTTGGGGGGTGCGTGTGTGTGTGTTGTTGTTTGCATTTTTTTTTTTTCTTTCCCAGTTAGGTGCTATTATTGGAGAAATAGCCTTTGATTAGACCATATTATCTCAAAGTTGTGAGGCTCTTTTTATAGGTAGTTTCTCTCTGGATCCTTCCTGTTGAAGAGAAGGGGTAGGACGCTACATTCTGGAAAAAATACTTGCCATTCTTACAGTGTATCTTGCCCTCTTTTAAAAAGAAAATGAAATGCTAAATTTCATCACTTTCAGACTGCTTCTCTAATCTTCTAACACCAGTTATCTGAGGCTTTTTTTGAAACTGTTTTGAGTTTGCATATTATTTTCATCATTAAAACCTAATTTTCTCTTTTGACTTTCAGTGCCAAAACCTTGATGCAATAAAGCAGTTAGGTTTGGAGATGGGGGAATCATGCAGCAGAAGCTGTGCTTTCGACCTCTCTCCCCCCATTATTAGAAAGGTGTCATCACAGAGTGTTATGCTAGACAGCAGTGGTGAAACGACAGCACTCCATTTCCAAATGCTCAGCAAGTCCTGAGGGCTGTAATCAATACAAGTTTTTAGATTAAGCTCGGTAGAAAGTGATGCATGGTTCAGACGTATGAGGAGAAGTTTAGGGAAGTGACTCAGATTTAGAAGCCCCATTTCTTCTTTAATGTGCCTTCTAGATTTTGCTGGACCCAGTCCAGCTTTGCTGTAAATGTGATGCCGTCACATATGAATGCTGTATGAATCAGTTCTAATGTGGGACCATCAGCCTTTTCTCATCTCTGTCTCATTCAGGAGATAAGGATAGTCTCCTTGCTCTCCTTGCCAGGCAGGGCTGTGTTGGCCAGTGTGGGGGCGGTATGGAAACATGCCGGTTCCTTGTTGCCTGTCTTGTCTTGGCCTGCCTCCTTGGCCTTTGAGATGATTTGTGATACCCATAAGATGAGTGCTTAAATGGGCCCATAAAGCTTGAGGTTTGGGTTGCCCTTCTCAATTTCATTTGATTGAGTAGTAATGTGACCCACAATGAAACTCTCTAGGATATCTGGGATTTTCCAAATAAACCTTGGGCTTGTTGTTAAATTGTATTTGTTGGCACATGCAAGCAAGTTAAGTAGTGCCAATAGATATTGAGGTGATATGGATACAGGAATGTTTCTAATTTGGGGAAGATTCCCTTTGAAAGGAGAGGAATTTGGTCATTGAACAGAAGTGGGTACTGAATAAGTGCTTCACTTAAAGGTACTTGTGTGGGATGTGCATCCACAGTCACAGGTGAACTGAGGAAAACACATTCTCTCTGCATCTTGTATTTTGGGGCTTTCCAAGGAGCATTAACTCCATGAAAGAGGCTGTATGGTAGTAACAAAGTAATTGGCATGCAACATCTTTTGGAAGCATTCCTCTAAGGACAGCACTAATTGTAACATTTTTTACCACTAGTTTAACAAGGAATTCTTTGGATAGCCTTTCATATTAGATGTGAAACTGGTAAGCTGATGCACGTTCAGTGGCTAAAGGTAATAGTGTACATGGGCATGCACATTCAGAGTTCTTCTCTTAGGGTTAGTATTTTGCTCATGATTATATCACACCATTTGCATCAAGACTTGCCTCAAACTCCATTGGTCTGAATTGTCTCCTGTAGAGTTATTAGGGATGAGAGCTGCTCAACCTAAGGGTTGCAAATCTACTGAGATGGGTTCTCATGCACTAAATACCAGTCAAACTAGCTATGCTAGGGTTAGAAGCTGCACAGTATTTCTCTTCACCTGTTGGAGTAAAGAAGGAATCTAAAATTTCTCAGCCCATCCTGCAATGGAATGTCCTTCTGATAGCACACAGAGGAAAGAATACATGAAGTGTCATCCATCAGGCCTTGTGGAGCTCATCCAGTCCTCTGTGATTTCATCTAACAAGAAGACTTTTGGATGAAGTGTGAATTTAAGGGTCTTTCTGTTTTGAAATGAAGGACACCATAATCCTGCTTGTCTTGTATTTAATGTTTAAAAGCTGTGTTTCTGTACTAGCCATACAGTGCTAGTAAAAATGTGGCAAGTAGTGTTTCGCTGGTAAAATTTGTTTGAAGCACTGAAATATTTAAAGGCCAGAACACCTGATGGGACAGAAAATGAGTCCATGCTGTGAAACAGTGCAGTATGTGAAGAGTCACTAGCCCCTGATGGTTACTGCTAATGTGTTATTAGTGTTTTCCGTGGGTAATGTGATATACCCCCTGTATACAGGCACTGTAACAATAACAGTTGTAATATTGGTTCATGGCCAAGGCACCCAATTCAAATGGTGCAGTATAGTATAGAGAATATTGATTCTTTGTGATATTCCAATGCTTTATCAATAACTGGAGGCAAAAATACTTTTCAATTTACATAATTACCAGATAGATTCTTCAGTCATTCCTTGGTCAAAATTCTCGCTGAGGTATGTGATGATTGTGTGTGCATAAGGACGGCAAGAGCAGGTTGTTTATATGGCTTTGGAATTTCAGTGAAAGTCACAGGTGCTTTTCTGTTTTATTGACAAAACAGGGAGGTTGAAAGAGTGGGAGGTTAGCAGTTTTGTTGCTTGTATGAATTTGCTCTTGATTTCACTAAATCCCTTGGGAACACCTGAAGGTGAGGTCAGGTATGGAAGCAAACCTGCACCCTTTGATGGAGACTGTGGAGAATGCCCCATAGAGGGAAAGCAATAGCATCTTCAGACACAAATCCTGAGAATAACAGACATTTCCATGACTTACAGCATTACTTCCACTGGAGCCTGTAAAGTCCCACTACAATAAAAATTCTGCAACCTGGCCATACTAACCTTGTGCCATTGCCTGAGACCTAGGAGAGAAATTAACTTTATTATAAATAGCTCTGAAACTGAAAAACTTGGTTTTGTGTTCAGAAAGATAGAAATGAAGAGGAAATGAACAGAGAATGAAGAACTAAATTGTTTTATTTTCATACTTTTGCACTTGAATAAAGTATTCATTTGAATAAAATGTTAATTTAAATGAAATGTTTGCAAAGGACAGTGCTGTGTCTGCTGCAACTTGATCCTGCTTGCCTTCCCTTCAAAACCTAAAGCACTGAGCAGCATGGTATGGAAACAAAGATCTGGCCACAGGTAAAGCAATTTGGGTCCAGAAGCAATACAGGCATCCTTTCCCAAAGGTAGGGTTTACTTTCGTAAGTGTTGTCCATCTAATCACTTTCAGATGACTGAGCTGTTGTGCTGGTAGGGAGCACATGTTCTGCATTGCTCCTCTGTATGTGATGTGCCAAAAGTAATAAGGTCCTGAGCATCACTGGGGTACCTCATAGGACCACAACACTTTTGGTAAATAGCATCAAAAAGGACTGCTTTTGTTGAAATTAGCAAGCGCACTTTTGGGGTGGAGTATGCTTTTTTGTTTCTTTTTGATAGAATACGTTTGGTTTCCTGATGGTTCATGGATTTCCATAATTATCAATGAATTATCAAGCAACACTAGGTGAAATTCATTATTTGTAGAGGACCATCTCAGAAGCCTTGCACTGCAGGAAAATTACATCCTAGAGTGATCTAGTGAGGTTCTATTGAATAGCGAAATGCATTTTAGTGACTGTTTTAGACATGAAGGTATTGAAAAGGACAAAATGCACATGGAAGAGCAATACTGAGGTACAATTTATGAGGTGAATGACTGGGTTAAGCTATCTTATAGCTCCCAAATGTGCTGACTGCAGCAGATTTGCAGGAGGTTTTCTGTTCTGTGCTGCCGGTTTAAAGTCTCATCTAGTTTCCAGACTTCAGTGTGTTAATTTCAGCATAAAAAGCCCAACACAATGGAATAGAGGGGTCTGACCTGGAGAATGCTTCTTTTCTCTTGTATGGAAGGCTCTTTGCCAGAGTCACATGTTGCAAAAAGTGCATAGAAAACTGGTGGATCAGTACTAAGATGGTACTGTATGTATGGAGTATCTTCAGCTGAAGATTTTGTTTCTCTTGCAATTACTGTGGCTTGTCCTCTGCAAGGCAAAGTGAATGTTATCTTCTGCAGATCTGGCATCCAGTCATTGAACTTGAGTCTGTACCCTTTCGTATCTAATCCTACAAGATCCAGTTTATCCCAGATTTCCTATAAAATCACTTTTGGCTGAGTAAAGTCCAGGAGTGCAGGTCTGCTTGGTGGCACTGATTAAACAAGATATTTAACCATGAAAGCAGCAGAACTTCTAAACCCACAAGGTCACAACTTGTAGGTTCTGTGTGAAGGACATTTTTTCCAAACAGAGAATGAAACAAAGGCAAGGGGTTTGTTTCCTCCTGATTTTACTACTTTTCTAAGTTAACAACTATGAAGAAGCTTTTATTTTCATCCATGTTTTTCATACAATTGATCTGTACTTAAAAATATCAATTCACTATTGACAATTTTTTTTCTCTGTATCACTTGAATTGAATTTATTTTTTTTTCCTGGCTCTTACTAGGCCAGAAGCTTCTAGTTTTTGGTGTGCATCTTTATGCATTTAGAAACGTACAACCTCGTTTCCTTTATACTTTCTTAGACAGCAAGAAAAAAACGGTACAACGCATAGATGATAAATAATGTATTTTAAAATTAATGTTCTGAAAGTTCAAGGAGTTCTACTGTGATAATTCAACATATCAATCTATTTCTGCATTAAATCCTAGAACAAGTTTGTAAAACAAATCTTAAGAAACTTGTTTATTGGAGAATTTGTCAATGTATTTTTGTAACTCATACAGCTAAAAAGTGAGCAAGGAGTTTGATCTTGTCAAATGCTTTTAAGGCTTTTGATGGCTGTAGCTATAATCATCAGTAAATAAAATAACTTATTGAAACTGATGAATGTCCCATATGATTGATTCAACTAAAACATGTTTTTTTCCCCAGATTTCTTTTAGGATCATATGGGGTGGGAAACATCCTGACCAACTGAATGATGAAGTCTCAGTTCTAAACAGTACTTTTGTCCTGTATTAAAATGGTGAATTGTATGACTATTACAACCAATGAACTTTCTGATTTCTGAAAATTCTCATGTTAACACCACATTTAGATGTCTAAATGTCTTCTTTTAATTTTAGTTTCTTGCTATGAACAGTAGTACTTCAGGGATAGGCAAAGAATGATGCTATGCATAACATACAAATAGTAGCTTCTGTGCACTTTCAATTTCTTCTGTTCCTGTTCTATTATTCTGCACTAATTTGGTTTAATTTTTAAAAATACAGATAATTATGATTTTACAGATGCTGGTGTTGGAAGGATATATCCTTTTCAGTTTAAACTTTTATCATGATGGAGGTCTACTGTGAAATATTTGCTACAGAAATGCAAAATAACAAATGTTGAGATTTAACTAGCAGTTTTTATCTATAGTGCTGGCTGAAACTAGCATTCATTTTGTGTAATGATTCAAACTGAGTCACTTGAAGTTGTTGTTTTGGTTAGTGTCGGCTTGGTATTTGTAGTAAGTATGATGAAATACCTTTTTTTTTAATAATTCTTTTCAGCCTGTACTTGCACTATGCTGTGGAGTATACATGACAGTGTAAGACATTTGAGTAAAGCACAAAATGCCTGCATTTAGTGGACTGTGTTCATGCTGTAGCAGTCAGGGGGCTTTTAAATCTATTTTTGTTTCTGTGAAATAATTTATATAAAACTTTGATAAGACGCGTACGCCCAAATGAACCTATCTGTTGGGTTTTATGATTGTTATTTTGTCTTAGAGTGAGGCTACAACTTAAAATAATTTGGTTTCAGTATTAAGGATGCACAGTTTTGAGGCCACTATATTCTGTAGAGGGATCAAGTTGTTTAGTGGGATATTTAAACATTGATGTACTCTCACTCTAGGACTGACTACAAGGAGATACTGAGTGGATGTGTGTATCCATGCAACCCTATTGACTTCTACAGGAGAATGTGGGTAGAGAAGCAGAATTTTGTCTTGTTACTGATATTCTATAATGTGAATAGTCTTTTGGTCCTCTGCGCTGCTCTGTACTTGCTCTGAATGCAGTTACAGCATTTCAGTGAAGATGAAAGTTTGATTGGTTCCTGCATCTTTTCTCCCTGAAGAGTGAGCCGTGAATCCCATGTGTGCAAAGGAAGGATCGAATAGGTGCTTGAAATTGACTTATTTGTGCTGTTTTAGGGCCATGTTTTGATCTCAGAAGTCACATGTGAACAATGGAACTAATCAGTGTGACTAAATGCTTCTGGTTTACTTTTTCCAAAGCTAAGATTAAACATGAGCAAAAATTCCTACATAACTATACTTTGCAAATTGTTAAAGCAAAAGCATAATATGAGCTGTGTGATTGTGGCAATTTTGACAGGCCTACTTATAAACAACATTCTATTTCCATTCATTGTGTGCCTTACCAAAAATGAAACCATCTATCTTTTTCCCCATATCCAAGTGATGCTACTTGTGATGCAAAGTCACAAGTTTGTAAATACTGGAAGTGTTTAGAAACTCAGCTGTGCCTTGTACTTAATCATATGACAGTTGCACATCACTTTTGCCTACAGCATGTTTCTTTCACTAGCTAAGACATTGCACGTGTGCTGCTTTATGCCCAGCTATTGGAACAGTAGCTGAGGTGGCTGTACCCCCCACCCCTATCCCCAGTGACTGTGAGTAGCATAAGAAACCCATTTACTAAGCAGTTCTTTTAGTTCTGCTGTAGTAGTGTTTTGTGCTTTGTAATGCTAGAAGCTTAGGTTTGTTCCACTGAAGAGCCATGGGAGGAGTTCGAGACATGATAAAAAGAAGACATGTTGATCTCAGTAACCAAGGTTCTGGCCTCACCCAATGTGATGAAGGCTGTGGTCTGGAATGAGGAGTGCAATTTCTCTTCTCTTGGAGAATGATGGGAGAAATTAGAAAGTTTGGTGAGGAGCAGATCTTCCTACCACAGTGAGCCTGTTTCTTTTGCTGAGGGCAATAAATAAGCAGAAAATCTTTTGAGTTTTATATTTGTGTGAGGACTGTGGGAAAATATATTCATATTTAAATTATATTTGTGTACTGCATCAACCTGAGCACAGCTGGGTGGGGCTTTGACAGACCTGCATATCTGAAAGAACAGTGGCAGCAGCCTCTGTTGTTCCCAAGGTCTGTGACAAGACTCACTGATCAGAGGTTTTCTCTCGGTCACCTCTGTGAGCTTCTGCTGTGCAGGCAGCAACGTGGGAAGCATGCCTGGAAGTGTTGTGAGAATGTCTGGATGCTGGTCTCTGACCTTCTGATGGTGTGTCCCAGAAGAGGACCAGTGTGTCACTGACGGGACCATAGAGAAAGCAGAACTGGTGTGCAGGCCTCTGCAAAGACATGGGGGGCTCAGCCTGGCAAAGTCTGCCTTACAGGAGAGGCTGGGATGCTATGGGTGTGAATGTACAGCAGTGCAGGGGAATGCTAGGGAGGAAGCATCTCAGTACCTTGCTCCATGCTCTGGTAAGAAGGTGACCTCTCCTCAGTAAGCTAATCCAGACCTGACCACATACATGTCTGGGAGGTATTTCGTGTCCTCAGACATTTTGGAGGTTTGAACTGATGAACAGTTTTGGTTAAAGCATTATGACAGCAAGACTCAGTAGATCTGGTAGTTTTGGTGAAGCTGTGTGTTCTGGAGACTTGCTATCACTGTTGTTAATGGATTGCTGTTATTTGGAAAGGAATTTTCTAATTTTTCTGTGATGATGTATTTTGCAAGTGGAGGAAAGTACTGGTTTCAGTGACTGAGCAAAATCCATTCTTACATTTTGGAAGGAGTTAAAATGTTTTTCTGGCTGCTTTAAAGCAGCTTTGTCTAGTTTAAAGTGATAAAACAGGTCTGACATTTGAATGTGTAAAGGCTGATGTGGATATACTGCAGTGAACAGAACTGTCTTGTGGAAAATGCAGGTTCAAAAACATAAAGTGGGGCACTTCACAAAGTAACCGGTGCTGTAGACCCTTATAAAGAAGCCCACCCTACTCATGCAAGTAATTGTGCTGCCTTTGAGGCTCTACAATATTTACTTGTGTTTCTGCAGCGTGATATGCTCTGCATTGCACTTCTACATATTTCTATGCCTCCCAGTGGTCTTGTTCAGACTGTGCCAAATGCAGCACAAGCTAAAACTCCAGGTCTTCTTTTACATGAGTCTGTCCTCTCCAGTTCCTAGCTGAGTTCTTCTTGGAGCTGATAATAAGGGGCAGTGATGCTTACAGCTTCTCCTTGGGCCAGGGAATACTTCTAACCCAATTGACATTGTGACAGAAAATTATTTCCTTGTGAGGGAGTCCTCTGAGTCCTTTCAGAAGGTGCCTCATGTTGCTAAATAGTTTGAGTACTGCATCTGTCACATGTACCTTTTTACCTCTTGTTTTTGAAGAGAATTTAGCAGTGGATTTCTTCATGGTCTTCCTCTGACCAGCTCCTTTCCTGACCTTGTTGACCTGCTTGTGAGTCCCCAAGAGGCATTAGCCTGTCATGCTCAAAGAGGTCACTAGATCATCCCTCATGCTTGTTGTGCAACAAAGCCACAGCTGTTCCTTGGCCTCTGGGACCCTGCGTCCCTGCAACTGGAGTGGCAATATTTGCCTCAGTGGATGTTAGTTGCTCCTAACATAAGAAAATATTAAATAACAGATTATGAGCTTCTCCATGAAGCACATTATCAGGGACATCAATGCAATTGAATGTAAACTCTGGGTTATCTGTTGGAATAGACTATACAGGGGGGTTGTAAGTGGGAGTCCTTATTTTATGCTGTGTCTTGCCAGTGGTCACACAGACAAAGCACTGTTGTTGGAGACTCTCCTGAAGAAATGAAGGTGTGTTCTTCACGTAGGAACACAGCTACTACTGTGTCATTGTTTTGTATTTAAAGAGATCTGGAAGGAGTAGTAACTAGAAAGAAATTCCTATTTGTCTCCAAGATCCTTTCCTTGCTGATGCTGGGGCTCCCAGTCTGTGGGTTGTTAAACCACAGTAATTTGTTTCGTTTTGGTGGGTTGTTGTTTTTTTTTTTTTGTTTGGTGGGGTTTTTTTTTTTTGTTTTTGTTTTTGTTTTTGTTTTGTTTTTTTTTAAAGTAGGTACAAGAGCTTTGAAAACCACCAGTGCAGATCACCTCTTCCTTTGCAACAAAATCAGAAACAAAGAAATTGATCATCCTGAGCCTGGTAACCTCCAAAGCAGAGATGACAGAGTGGCAGGTTGGAAACCTCTTTCCTGGCCTGGCAGTTTGGATGGTGCTACATTACAGCTTCTCCCAGCTGCCTGGCTGCTGTGCTCACAGAGGCCAATGGCTTCTCTGCAGGCTTTCAGCTACCTGGGGAGTCTCACCTTTTGGTGCTTAAATCCCCTTGTGGACTTAGTGCTTTGGTTTTGCCTATAAAAAGGGGATAAAAGCATTGTTGTATCTCATGGAAGCATTGCAAGGCTAGATAAAAAGTGGGATTAGCACAGTAATAGTCATCAGTGAACTGACCTATATAGCTTTTAATTAAAGACAAAAAAGATTATTTTTCTGAGAAGAATGTTAAGGTTTAAGTGTGAAAGGAAGGCCACTGCTTAAGTTAATAAGCAGTGCTCTTGGGGGAGTGAAGAATAAGTTATCTTTTGAGAAGGGGAGATGGTGAGAAGGAATGCATGCAAGAAATAACACCCAATCAAGGCAGGACCTGGCCTAACATTTTTTTTTGCATCTTTTTTGTCATTGTTTTGTACTTCCTCATGAAAATTTTAAAATATCCTAACACGGCACAATCTAGTATTTATAATAGACACTCAAAAGCACTTGCTTTAGCAATGAGAAATGTCTTGGCTTACTTATTCATAGGAAGGGGTAAAAGACATGTATTGTTTCTGGAACAAAGTGCTTCAACCTAGCAAACCCCATGGTATCTAAAGGAGGCCGTGAGAAACAAAGCAGTTAAAATGTCCCAAAGTTATACTACTGGTGTATTTCATTCTAAAGAGCATATAAAGATACACTTAATCATGTTCATGGGATTGGGCAATGAATTTAGATAGCTACAGGAATGTTTTCTTTAAACGCACTTGAAGTTTTCAATGGGACAAAAGACTTTGAAAGAGAAAGTTAAACAAAACTCTGCAATTAATAGGTAAAATGTCTTGCTTGTGTCTCTTGGTTGCAGGAAGCATTAATGATGGCTAGGTATGTTTGAGCAGTTGGGGATAGATCTTGAAAAGTAGATGGTGTAGTGGTCTCCCTTAAAGGCTCTCCTTAGATATGAATGCCTCTTAATCTCATGTGGCTGCCTAGCCTTTTTATCAAATGTCAGGGGGTCTTTGCAGCTGTGAAAGGAGCCACTATCTCATCCTGCCATCAGTGTTCAAGCAGCAGCACTGCCGTCTGTCTTGGCATAGGTGTAAGTTAGTTGACTGCAAAGGAGCCAAAGCAGCAGACAAAAGGAAAATCTGGGCCCAGCATTGAGTACTTCTGTAATTTGAATGGGATAGCAATCATAAAAAAAGGTAGCACACACAGATCCAGTGAGAAGGGAGGTGTGAATCCTGATCAGTTTTTATGTCTTACTGATTGAAACTCTTTCTGGCTTGTAGCGCAAACAAAAAGGTTTTTTTACTGGTGTAAGTACTAACCCTAGTTGTCTGGTGTCGAGTTTGGAGCACTGTGCTGTCCATGTCACACGAGAAGTATTGAGCTTGCATGGCCAGCAGTGAAGGCGATATCGAGAGGAGCCACTGTGTCTATTTTCAGAGAGGAGAAATATTGCTCCATATGCTGTTTTGTCCATGTGTCAGGGGCTTCACATTCAAACTGAGTGTTGTAGTGGATCAAGGCATGTGATGCAGAGGGGAAGAGTTTGGTTGAGATTAATTTTACCTGCTAAACTGCCGTGTTTTTCACTTGCATAAAACCATCTTTTAAAGCTTTGCATGAGTAATTAACACTGTTTTTAAATAAGAATTTGCTTAAAATTAAACCCAGGAATAATCCTGTTGACTGCAGTGGGAGTAGTATCTGGGAAAAACTGTGCAGGGACTGAAGTGATTTGGATTGGTTCTGAAATGAGCATTTCCTCTAATGCAGCCATAGCCTTATCTAAAGTCTAACTGATGTGTTTTTTCAAACAGATACTAATTTTGTCTTGGGTAATGCCCAGATAGTGGATTGGCCCATTGTCTACAGCAACGATGGATTTTGCAAGCTATCAGGATATCACAGAGCAGAAGTTATGCAAAAAAGCAGCACCTGCAGGTATTTGAGAACAGATTTATTTTCTGTTAAATAGCTTGTAGTGTTGTGCTTGTTGCTTGAGGAGAAAACTAATCTGTTTATTCCAGTTTTGTCTTTTATCTCCTGGGGCTGCATCTGTCAAATCTGCTTTCCAGGTGAAAGAAAATCAAAGAAGGGTTATTTCTAAATAGGTCCTTTTCACAGTGTAAACAAATGGCTTTGTGTCTTTGTCTAGTATCTGACTTGAATTTCTTCCTTTATTTGCAGTTTTATGTATGGAGAGCTGACAGACAAAGATACAATAGACAAGGTCCGGCAAACATTTGAGAACTATGAGATGAACTCCTTTGAAATATTGATGTACAAGAAGAACAGTAAGTAGTTGATTGGTTTGTTTGTTTACATGGGTGTGTAACATTGTTTTAAATGATAGTGTAAACTGCAAGTCTGTCAGCCTGGAGGACTGTGCTTTTTCTAGGGCTAAATAAGCCCCAGTTCTATCAGTTGACCTACAAGGGAGAAATGAGAACATTAGGGATGAAAGTTATTCAGGGAGGCAGACGAAGCTCTCTAATTTGTTCTGACATTTAGAGCAATTTGTGTGTGATGCTTTAAGACAACACTCAAGATTCCATCAGCAGTGATAATACACAAGCTAGGTTTGTGCAAATGGCTTCTGTCCCACCCCATAGACTTTTTCAATGTTTTAAAATTTGATATAGAAAAGCCAGAAATGCTTGCTTTGGAATAAAAAGAATACTTATTTTATTTTAAAAGCTGAACTACTTCTGACATTTTCAGATGAAACTATCCTTTGTTTTGGACAAAAATTCTGTAATGGGGATACGATTCCGCGCTTCCCCCCCCACCCCAGGAATTTCAGTTTTTCTGTAACAGCATGGGTCAGCAGATGAGCTACTTGTCCAAAACTCGTTGCCCCATCTAGTGTGGACTATATCATAGCACAGTTATTTTCATTTAGTTAATATCATCTGAAGTGTAAATATACTAAGGTCTTCAGCCTGACCAAATATTAAGCTGAAAGTCTGCATTATGCAACTTACTTTGCTCTTAACAATTTTGCCTTCTAATAATGCAACTGGTAGTGTCTGTGTACAGGGTACCCTGCAGAAGCATCCTGCTAGCAGCTCCTTCCCATTTCAGCTGTGATGATCAGTTTTGCATTAGTAGGCATGGGAGACTTGAACCACTAAAATACATACTGCTATGATGTATTTTTTGTTAGTTACCCTCATTGCTGCTTTATTTATTTTTTTTTGACCAGTTTTCTGGGGAAAGGTTATCCAATCTATTTGTATGTGTGAATCATTGTTATTTCTGTTGAAATGAGCATCGAGTACTGATGGAGTTTTGTGAGATGGAGTTTTGTGAGAGAATCATAGGCACTTCACCAAAGCTAAAAGATAATACTTATATGTGCTATGATCTATGGATGTGTGGGGCTGCTTATTTTCTAACAGAATAAATCTATTGTTCTAAGAAATGGTGGTGCCAAAATACATGGAATTGTTTTTTGTTATCTTCTGGGGGGGGGCGGAAATCCTTGAGATTTTTGCCTTTTCTCTGTTCTAGTCTTTTTCTTCTATGTTTAGCCTATTCAAAGCATTGTGAACTTAGACATGCTGCCATTGCTCAGGGCTCTTCAGGAGCACAGTTTGCTGGTCCAACTGATTTGAAAAGCTGTGTGCTATCTGAATAGCCTTACTTTGTGCTTCTTTCCTTCTGGTGTTACATGCTTTCAGTGATTACCAGTTTCTTAAAGCTGATTTCTGTTCCTGGCTCAGTTAGTGGCCACAGGGACCATATGCAGCTCACATCTATGCATCCAAGTAAATAAGATGCAGTCATAGGATCTAGGAGAGTCTGGAATTCTCTCTTAGTTAACAGTGATTTGTCACCAAGTGGGCTATACAGCTACTTTTCTGTGGTTGCTGCAGCATATGGCCTGTATTAAAGCCTGGGGCCTCTCTGTAAAACAATAAAGCAAGGTAACTATGGAGTGAGGAATGTTCCCTGACCTGCTGTGCACTTCCCTGAGGAGAGGTGGCTTGGTAAAAAGTCCAGCTGTGCAGAAACTGTGTTGTGCAACATACTGAAAAGCAGAGCTGTGATGGTTCTGCTGTGTGTGCAGAAGGTCACAGACATGAGAAAAAGGAAAGCACAGAGCTTGCTTTTACATTTAACAAGATGCAGTACTCTTGGGTTTGTTAGATCAGAGGTACTCAGACAGTAACTACTGTCAGAGACACTGACTAATAACTCTAGAGAGTTGTAGCCAAATACCAAAAAATACCAAAAAGAGTACATCCTGGAGCTTTTTCTCAGAATAAGACACATCATAGTAAAATAGTCTCTTGTTTACCAGTCATGTAGCAACAAGACTGCTGAGTGGTCTTGCCTTTGTGGTCACCTTACCTCTGTCTGCAACTATGACTCTTGCCTGCTTGGGCAATGAACGTGATTAGTTTCTACCTACTCTCAGTTTGAAGGTTTTGGAAAAGACCCTGAATTTTGTTAGACATTTTAGTTTTCCTGTTCTTTGTTTATCTATCCTTCTTCCCTCATTCTATTTTTATTCTTTAAATTAGATAGCAAATGCATTTTTGTTCTTTACCTGTCCATTCTCTCCTATAAACTAACAGTCATGACAAATAGCAAGTTATTAGTCCATTTTTGTGGTGTTTGATAATTGTTACATTTTCCACAGGCTGCACGCTTAATGTACTTCTCTCTGGTTTTACAATGCAAACTCTATCCTTTCAGGCAAAAAAAAACCAAAACAAAACAAGAGTTTCACATTAACTATGATGCTCTTAGTGCAGGTCAATCTTCATCTTGTATCTTTGTATCATGTATCTCTTTCTCGGAGTAACATTATGTCCTGATGTTATTCTAGATATGTCAACAATAGATTGAGATATTGAATAAAGTTTCTAGAAGTGATAGGCTTTTTGTTTTACCACGGCGGTCTCCATGGTGGTGACACAGTGCTAGTATTTACTTAGTTGTCTGGTAAGGTTACCCCATCCAGATGTTGAGAGGTACAGCATATCTACCAGCTTCATTGCAACTCTAGAAGAAAACATAAGCTGTAATGTTCAGAATAATTATGCAAATTTCTGCCTTCATTATATTTGCATTTATGGATATTGTCACTACCATGGTCTGCCCTTTCTCTGTCTGGCCAAAAGTGAGTATCCTCCCCCTTTTCAGAACTTGAAGATAAGATGTGACAAAGTTTTGATGGTTCTTTTTGCTATGCCCTTGATTACTTAGCAGATATGTGATGATCACTGTTATTCTCTGGAAGAATTCCTTCCTAGAAATGCAGCGCTCCTTCAGGGTAATTGGAGGCAATTGGAGCAAGCAGGTGCACAGCCACCAATTTTTTGTCATTGTTGCTCTGGTGCCATCCTGTTGCATTCATGGTCATACCTGGAAGGAGACCAAATAAAAGCTTTCTTTAATCTGGTCTGTAAACTGACAACCAACAGGTTGACAGTAATTTCATGTGAGAGCTTCAGTTTCATTATTTGACGAGATGTGAGTGTCCAGTGATGCTGGAAGTATTGTTATTTTTATATGGGAAAATCAAAACATTGCAAATTCTCACTGAAATCAGCAGTTATGTTAGCTTATACCAAGGAATGATACAGCCTAATGTATTAGTGTTTTGTATCTAGTCTTAGTCATATCTTAGCTCATCTGAACCGATGCGTCTTAAATGTCTAACTTCTTATGACAATTTTGACAGTCATATGTTAGGTTTTTACACTTTATGGTCAGCCTCATAAATGAAAATGGCTGAGTAAAATAAACTTGGACTTTCATTACCTCATTTTCAATCTACAGCATGGGTCTGGGTTACAAGTACGGCAAAAACAGGCTTCTTCTAGAAGTGCTTGCTTCCATTATTACAGAAATAAAGCCTTGTAAGAATATAAATTTACTAGCGTCTGTCTGCCTCTGAAGAGGTGGTGCCCATTTGAACTCTAACCCCCCTTTTCTATGCAGTTGATCTGCTATCTGCTTTTGTGGAGGAGTGCCTGAAGTGGGCTGGACTCTTCAAAACTAAAATGCATGAAGAGGTATACAGAATCTTCATGTCCCCTGTTGCAGCAAAGACATTCCCATTGCTGTGCTGCAGAGTGACAAGATACTACTTCCCCACCCCCCCTTGGAGGTTTTCTACAGGTGGGGCCAGTGGAATGGCAGCAGCCACTTCAGGGTGGTAGACCTGTGACTGCCTACCACTAGGGAGAATTTCTCATAACTGTTATTTGTTAAAACAATTTAGAACCATTTCTATTTGTGTGCTGTGCCTCTAGTATCTCCAGATGGAAAACTTCGCTAAACCAAATCATTGCATAGGACCAGAAGCAGGAAAGAATGAAGGTGTTGGAGTAAAATGGTGTGTATCCTCCTGAGCCTTTCATTGAAATCTAGCTCCAAATCTGTTGATCAATATGTGCACCTGCATCTCCTCTTCTGTGAAAATCATCTGCATGAGTTCAGTTGCCTTCAGCAAGGTCGAATCTAAGTATTTGGGATTCATAAAACTGATAATTCATTTGGATCTTGTCAACTTCAAATGTGTTGGCAAGCAAGACCCGCTGTCATCTCCTCAGACATACACAGAGCAGTAAGACTCCCCAGTAGTAATCCTCAAATACTTTATTTGCAGTAAAGGGAAAGAACATTTCAAGACTTCCCTGTGTCTCCCCCTTTCTTATACTCACTTCCTGTTCTTCAGAAAACTCAGAATTAGGTAAACTGTATCAACACTGCTGCAGTACAAGGCTGTGTGCTGAACCTTTTTCCTACTGTGTTCAGTGTCATATGATAACCCCTGTGCATACTGATTCCACCTTTGGGGACTGAAATTGATTCTCCTTATCTTAGCATGTAAAGATCTGACCTTTAGAAGGATTAGGTGCCTGAGCATAGCAGCACCAGATGTGGAAGACATTTAGAAGAGCAATGAAGCTGGTGATGGGTCTTGAGAATAAGTCTTATGAGGAACAGTTGAGGGAGCTGGGCTTCTGTAGTCTGAAGAAAAGGAGGCTGAGGGTGAGACCTTGTTGTGCTCTACAACTGCCTGAAAGGAGGGTGTAGGTAGGTGGATGTTGGCCTCTTCTCACAAGTCACAATTGGTAGGACAAGAGGAAATGGCATCAAGTTGCACCAGGGGAGGTACTCATACTGAGTACCTGGGCATAAGTGAAAAATCAAAAAGGGTGACTGAAATGGTCAGCTGTTTATATGATTGAAGTCCTGCTGTCTGTATCCCTGAATGTAGGAATTGGTGTAGACACAGCACATATTTCTATCCTTTTTATTTCCATAATGTTTGACTGTTTATCTTCAGGGCAATACCTGTCTGATGACCATCTGAGACATTATCAAGCAATGCAGAAGTTGTGCTGCTTTGATGAAACTTGCCTCTTTCAGTAAGGGCAGTGAAGATGTTGACTGAATTGTCAAAACATATTTTTTTCATTGTATTTCTAAATGATTATTGTTTGTGGAAAGAAAAAAATGTGTACTGGAGTCTTATTTAAACTATGCTTTTTCTGTAGTTTTGAAGAACCTCTTTAGTTAAGTGGTTCAAGGTATGGCGAAAGAGCATATTTAGACAGTGATTGTGATTTTCATTATAGCCTATTTTTGACAGAAGCAAAAACTGAAGGAGAGCTCATCAGTGTGCTCAGAGGGAAAAACTGGAATAGACCCTTAACATCTCATTCACTTTGATACTGAGTTTCCGAAGGACCGCAGTACAAGTTAAATAGCATGTTAAATGCTGGTGTTCTGCCTCGGTAAGGGCCTGTAGGTACCACTGTTGAAATACAGAGGACTGGAAAAGAGGAGAGGCACAAGACAGTAGTATTTGTGTTACAGATGGGAAATTATAAGGTGTGGAGATGCTTACTGTGTGTTACTCTGGAGAAGATTTGGAATTTGAACCACAGCTCTTAAAATTGTCTTGCTTTTAAGACAACACCATTAAGTACTGTGCTTAGGGCAGTGAACACTATTAAAAGATGCATCTGTTAATCCTGGAATTAGCTATGCAACTTTGGTACTGTGAGACAGGCTGGTCCTGTGGCTACTCTCAGAACTTTATTGTAGACTTCCATTTCTTCCCAGTAGTTCTAGTGCTTCTCTTCCAGCTTTGAAGTGACATTCCCTTTTCTAGCAGGATTGGTCCTATGCCATTAGACAAACTCTGGATTCTTTCACTGTTAATTCCAAATCTAACAGAAGTCAGCGTGGCTCATGAGTGTTTACTTCTTTGTTTGTGCATTGGCATTATCGTTAAACTTCACCAGTGGGAGAGCTTGCCAGGAATGAACACAAAATGTAAATGAAAGTAGATGTATTGTTGGAAACACTGGTAAACAGTTTCTGTGTGGCTGTATATCAGTGCAGACTGGGGACATACGGGGAAGTTACTTTTGCTGTGAGAGCTCTGAAACATGCTGCAGTTTTGCTGCCTGAATAACCCATAGGCTGGATCTGAAAATCACATTTTTTCATTAAAGTGGCCTTGTTTGTGCCTCTTGACAGTAGTGATTGTCTGGCTGAGCAGGGACATCCGCTTTGACACCAAGAGTACGAGGGCTGCTTGTAGGAGATTGAAATTTTAGTTTCCGATCTGATTTATAAGTGGTTTATACTTTGAGCTTTCCTGTTTAATAGTTAAATAAACTGTTTAATGTTTAAAAAGTAAAATTCTTCTGATAATTAAACCAGTATGCAGGAAAAAAGCTGAGTACAGCCACATCTTGGATAAGCTTTTCAGTGCGTTCCCACAGTTCGGATCCCAGTTCTGCTATGAATGAGCTCCTGGTTTCAGAGCTCTATGGAAAGCCCACGTAACTTACTTTGTGACTGTGTTTTTATGTCCACTTCTCAGTCTCTTTTGTGAACAGGAAACAAGATGGTGAAGAACACACTGCAGGGAAAGAGAGTGAATATTGTTGGAGAGGCAGATACATGGCCTGGCAGATTTTTTTTTATCTACTTATTTCTGCTGTTACTGTGTAGATCCAAAATTGGAAGATGACTTACACAGACTGTGTGCCACCTTGATTTTATGTTCTGCCCAGTTTGTGAAACTCTGGAAATTATAAGTGTATCCAAACAGTGACAGTCATCAAAATCACCTACTTTTAGCTATCAAGGATATCTGTCTCTTTCTCATTGTCTCACAGTCACAAAGATCTACACTTAGTTCTAGATAAAACAGTTTTTGGTGTGCCTGTTTTACTATAAATAATGTGGTATAGGAGTGGAAGTCAAGGGAGTCAGAAAGTAAGAACCCTGCTGAAAGAAGCTTCTTGCCCTGAAGCAGCCTTCTGCAGGTTACTGAGAACAGTCTTTCCTCTTGCTGCATTCAGAATGTGTTAGAAAAAATTCTGGCAACAACATATTCCATAATCATAAAGAGAAGATGACAACATTCATCTGACAAATAGCCAGAATAAGAGGGTGAATTACATCCTTTCTGTTTCTGTGATGTGTACAGAATCTTCAAAAGCAGGGTAATAAGTTTTTTATAGCTGTGAGAGGCAGTGATGAAGCTGAGTATGTAATTTCAGCCTCAGTACTGTGAAGGTTAATATGAGCAGCCAGTGGCAGAATGGCTGTAGCTTGAAGTAGAAAAACAATACAAAGTGGTTTTGAGGAGGAGGAAGAAAAAAAAAAATCCCTGATCAGAAAAGCAAGTGTATGTAGATGGAGATCAAAAAGCAAGGCTGTAGATGGAAATCCTGGCTAATTAAAAAGTTGCAGTTAGTGAAGAATGTTAAAGTAAGTAGAATAAAATGCAATTAGTCACTGAGTAGTCTGTGTAGAAGCATGATAGGGATTTGATCAGCTTCAGAATACTTCACATGTAAAGATGGGAGAAACAAGTAGGCAAGAAGAAACCAAGATAGGCAATTTTAGGAGCTCCTGAGAAAGGGTGAAGGGTGTTACTATCTTGAAAATTGCTGTTGGCTGCTTTGTGGCAGTCTTCTAAGCTCATTAGCAAGTTAGTGATGATTTTACTGGTACAGTTACTTTGAATCTTTTATTGCATTTAGCTTTTTTGTTGCTCATACGTTATTGGAAGAGATTGTTCAGAAATTCTAAGTCTTTAAAAAAAAAATTTAAGATTGACCCCTGAATACTTTTTGCCACATAGGCATGCTGCAGAAATGGCCATCAGTGATTCCATCTGGATTTCTCTGCTTTTTTTGAGCAGAGGCCTCTGTGCATCATATACCCTGCTGTTTATAGAGGTGGCCTGTACATATGGTATGGAATCTCAGCCAGGGTTTGAAACTGCCTGTGCTATGCAGGCACAGTGGGAGCCTTAGGAATTGAACTTCATTTATGGAAGTTGTCCATGGATCTTGGAGATGCTGTGGCTTTCTGTGGCCAGGAAAGTTCTCTGAGTGCAGAGGCTGGGAGACAGCCAGGAGAGGCACTGGTAGCAGCAGCCACTGCTGTACTGACATAGTTGGAAAAAAAATCTGCCTTTGCTTGCTTTGCTGAACAGGTGAACTATCTGAGGTCTCCTTGTGACCTTATGACAGTGAGGAAGCACAAGTGATCCTTGTTAGAACTAACTATTGTATGAAATAAACATTGTAGTACTCATGTTAAAATATTGAACAACTCAGATGAAAGACAATTTGAGCTCTAGCCTAGAGGAGGGTCCTGTGATCAAGAAAGAGAAGAAATAGTCTTCTAAGACCACCCTTTCTAAAATAAGCTTTCCTGCATGAGTGAAAAAAAGTTGTGTGGTGCTGTTTATTCTAGCTTTCCCATATGGCCAAAATCCTGCTGATTTTTACATCTTATTTTGGCTGCTGTTATATAGACCCTTCTCTCCAACTGAACTCACAACACACTCAAGAGAGATGTTGCTTACAGCAAGCAAGCCTGAATACTCTTTGGCTCTTCCTGTGCCTGCAAAAGCAATGGTGTGATTTTTCATCATTGTTGAGGGTGTAGGGACAGCCTGAAAATTCATTTACAAGCTCCCTGCAGGACCAGGCCTGGTGACCCTGAAGTCTCCTGATTACCACATACCTCACAGTTGGAGTAGTCATCTTTTTATGACTAAAGTTAAGACTTCAGGCTAAAAAATAATTCCTTCAAGGAGACCGTGTTATGACATACAGGAGCCAACTGCTTTGTCCTGATCCTTCCAATCAGCTTATACTCAAATATGATTAAAATCAGTGTGGTGACTCCTGTGAAACAAAGTGGTAGATGCCATCTTATTAATGAAACTTCATTGCTATCACTAGGGTCATTTCAGCAACCTCAGCAGAACTGCCAGAAATAGAGAAAGGCAGGGCTGACTGACAGTTTCTCTCCTCAAGGTGATATGCGTGGATAGATGTCAAGGAAAACTGACAGGAGCATCTGAAGGGTCATTATCTATATTATCAATATTTTTCTGTAATGTGCAGGCTCTGATATCTCCAGTAGTTTTCATTAGTAGTTTACACCAGTAATAAGAAAAGTACAGTTTTAGGCAGTACAGACTACTCCCATCCACAGCCCATGGTCTGTCCCTGATGGCTTGTTCTCTCCTGAATTCAATAGAGTCTTGCTTCACACCAGAGTGATTGTGAGCAGGCTCAGGACAAGGCAAGCTGAAAGGCAGCTTGCAAAACATTTTCCTGGCATGGAAGGATTTGCTGGCTAGACCAAAGCTCCCAGAGCCTGGTTTTTGAAGCTGGGCATAGGCTGATGTTATTTTTTAGGGGATGGTGCTCCCTATTTGCAGAGGAGTATAAGGTCAGCTGAACTGGTTATGATCTTGAGTTGAGACCCTGTGTTATGGTCATGGTCTAGGCACAGTTGGCCTGTTCTCAAGTCCTGCGCAGAACATGAAAGACACCATTGTGTGCACCCTTTGCACATATGTGGGCCTTTTCTTTAAGGAGATCACAAAGCACTTCATAAGTTCGAATATTCATTTAGAAGATGAAGCCAAGAAATAGCAAGTGATTCCTGAAGATTAAAAAGCTAATCAGAGGCAGAGAACTTAACCATTAGCTGCTTTGCCATTTTTCCTGATAGATGTTTGCAAAAACCCCCATCATTAAAGTAACATTTACAGATGGCTGATTTTGAAGCGTAAACATCTAAACTAGCACACTTACTGTTCTGCCTACCTCTGACCAACTTTTGATATGTTTGTTTCCAGGAACACCTGTCTGGTTCTTCGTGAAAATTGCTCCAATTCGAAATGAGCAGGATAAAGTGGTTTTATTTCTTTGCACTTTCAATGATATAACGGCTTTCAAGCAGCCCATTGAGGATGATTCATGTAAAGGTTTGTCTTTTTCACAATTATATGTTTATGCTGCTTCTGTTTGTTTGCCCAGATCTTGAAAGAGCTAAAGTCCTTTAAGCCAATGAGTTAGATGTTAAAATAGCCTGTAGTGTGCCACCAGGGACTGCATTTGTACAAGGAATGGTTGTTGGTTTCTTAAGTGAATAATCTCTGGCCTTCACTGGAAAGGGTCATCGCTAATGAAACCCCCAAGTGCATCAGGAAGCAGAGTTTACTTAGCAAATAGGTGCTGCTTTTCCTTATAAATTCATTAGTATCCACACTCCAGCATAGTCTTCAAGCAATCACAATGTTGCTAAACAGCCTCTCTGATGTCAGGGGAAACTGAAGGGTCTTGGGCCCTGTACAAATTGTGCATGACACTACATGCAAAAATGGAAGATTTAACCCTGTCCGAGTCTAGGAAAGGTCTGAATAATATCATTCTGTCTGGCTTGATGTTATTTATCATCGTTATGAGATTCCTTATATTAAGGTTCTGAGCCGGAATCCTTTAAGATGTTTGAAGAGATTCCCATCATTCTAAGTTGAATCAGGGTTCAGCTGTACTGGTGAGCGAAGTAGCACTGCAGTGTTTTGCTGTTAACCCTTTGCTGAGTTACACCCTGGAAACCTGGAAGCAAAGTCAGCTGTGACAGCAGCATAAACTTGCATTCAGGTTTGGATCCTGTCAGAAATAGATCTTTTGTACCCATACAGACACTTGCATCCTCTGGGGTAAAGATGACATAAGTTCTTCTGTTGTTTGCATTTCTGTAGTATTTAATAATATTTGTAGTATTAAATTAAACAGGAAACTTACTGTGAAAGTGAATTGATTTACATTTCTGCTCAACATGTTATTCTTTAAAAATGTAGTTTTTCAAAGTGGAAACACCTGTTACCATGAAAAAGGTAGTACAACCTTGACAAACAAACCCTAGTCTAGGCCATGAGAGTTTTGTTGCTTTTTTTTCCCCCTCCTTTTAATGAATTTTGTTTGGCTCTTCATTGTTTTAATAAAACTGATAGTGGACTTCACTGTGTCCTAATGAGGACTGACAGCAAAGATAAATCAGCATGATGCAGTAAAGCTGGCTCTTATTTATTTTCTGGGAGTGAAGGCCCTTGCTTCATTTAGTTAGCCAACAAGCAGGATTTTCAGCCAGGGGTGGTAGCAGTTTCTTTTCTCTTTGCTTTCATAGAAGATCCTTAATGAGATAGTAATAGGCACACTTGTGAAGAGAGTTTGTCCTTCACTTTCAACATGAGGAAGCACTGCAACTTTTTAGTTTTCAGGTGAAGTATTTTGAAGGAAGGAAAGGCAAATTTTTATTTCCTTTTAAAATCTCATTTGGATTTTCAAATCATGCTCTTCTTACAGTGATCATAACAATTCTTAGCAGTTCTATATCTACAGTAATATAAACACTAAACATACACGAAAGTGCACCAATTTGCAGAGGAGTTAAGATGTTAAGCTAGTTAAGTGACTAACAAAACTCACAGACAGAAGAACTGGAAATAATATTTAGAGGCCACTGATTCAGAGCTCTGTATTCCTTCCCTGAATACTATGTCTTTATGTAAACAGAAGGGTTAATGCACTTAAATCTTTCAGATATTGTTTCTCAATCTCCTAAAATTAATGAAGTACCACCAGCTTCATAGTGGTAAGAGTTTTCAGTTCCTGTAAATGCAAATCAAACATGATATAAATGAAACTGTACATTCTATTCTTCTTTTATCCCCTGCACGTTTTTCTTCTGTAAGTTACTTGCCATAGGCTAGTTTGGAATGTTGCATTGATCTCAGGAGGTGATATTGTATCAGTCACTTGATGGCTAGATGAGCAATATCTTGGAAAAAATTGACTTGTCAAACAATTAAAGGATTTTACATGTGTGACCATGTCTTTAATATTAGATCTTGTGCAATTGTATATTGCGAGAAGGGGGGAAAAGGTGTATCAGACAATTGTCTGTAGTGGGCTCCAGGATTCATGGAGGGGAAAAACATTTTTGGAAGATCTGAAAAAGGTAAAATTATATCAGCTGTTTCTCAGAATCATTGCTTTTACAGTCCTGAGCTTTGAAGAGAGCATATTCTTTGCCCCCTGTAGAACATTACATAGGAATTTTGTAGTGTGCTTTTGAAGGATAGCAATTTTCAAGGAAATGTTTCTCATATTCTAAACCCAAATTAGCTCCTATTCCAAAAACCTAAAACTGTGAATTTAGGGATTTATTGTTTAATTGAAACCACTGAGAATTGCTAATTGCTAAATCATTTTTTCCTTTTTATCTTCAATCATCTTTTATCAACTAATTTTCTTTTACTGTGCTCATATGTAAAATCAGTTTCCTGTGCCTATGACTTCTTAATATGTAATAGACTGCATGCAAATGCAGATTTTTATTAATGTATGTGCTGTTTGCGTAGTTGTAGAGTGACATAAAGTATTTAAGGTTTTCAAAATCAGCACCTGTATGTCTATGCAGAGAAAACAACTACGTGGTACAAAAACATGCTCAACTTAAAAAGCAACTAATCTGTCAGGCTAAAGCTACTTAGCTGTGGTATATCTTCGTTTTCTATCACCTGCTGGCAATTTCAAGCATGATTGTTCATCTGCAAATGATGTAGTGACTCCTTGAGTAAAAGTGGTGAGCTCTAATGACAGGTGTTTGACTTGTATGCAAAAATGAATATGCATCTTTTATCCAAAGGTGACTTAGAGAGTAGAAGGTCCCAGTAGTATTTTTCATTCTTAATAATTTCTTTATTAATAATATCAGACATGGGAATAGAGGAAAGAAGAGAAATATGAATCATGTAAAAAGTAGACTTCTAAAAGTAGTCACTGTTAATTGAGACAGATAATTTAGATGTTTGTTTTATGACTGCTGTAGAAGTTAAGTAAACTTGCTTTTAGATGCAACATCTTTAAAAATAGTTAATCCAAAATAAAACCACTTAAAAATAGTACATCAGTGATGTTGATATAATATCTTTAAACAGCTTCTTTCCACTCTTTGCCCTATGCTTGCCCCTTTGAAAAATCAGAAGGGGAAAAAAAAAAAAGGTTTATTTGAATAGAAGTAGGAAAAATCAAGCTATAGCATAGCTAAATTTGGCTTGTGAAGTGATAGGTCACCGTCTTAGCTGAATTTTAGGATATATGCTATATTTGGAATTCATGCATTTTGTCTGTATATGTCTGTCTTTGGCTTGAGATCTAATACAGCAAGTATGAGGTGTTTGAGAATAATGTATAAAGTAGGAATGAATCACTTTATGAAAACAGTAATTTGTGCAGATAGAATCTATGCTTGCACTCTGAGTAGCTAGTAGGAATTTTGTCTGAACAGGTTTTGAATGTAGAAATACGATGTCAACATATTCAGATGCATCTATGCTGCATTATAAAAGTTTGGAAATTATTCTTTGGATCCTACTTTTTGCTTTTGATACTTTGTTTTTATACAAAAAGGTGATCAAATTCAACAGCACTGAACTGCATAGGAGAATGGTTGTTAGCCTTCTGGTTATTGTAACTGTCTGTGCTTTGCATCAATCATCAGTTACCATCTCCTCTGCAGAAGCAGCTTTATTTCATTTTGCAGCTAAGCTGTCCTTTTCATCACAAGCACGGCTACACAAAAATGAATGTTTTTATTGCCTCCATCTTAATTCAGGGAAAGCTCCAAGTGTTTAGTTTCCTTTTTTTTTGTTGTTGCTAATTTTTTGTTCTGTTTTTAAAGATGTATTTATATGAACAGAGCCAGTGTTTGAAATATTTTGATTATGTTATACTCTACTTTCATCTAGATGAAATGTTTTCTTAAAGGAAACAAAAGAAAGGGAAGTGGTGAGTATAATAAGAAACTTTGGTATGCTTCCCCAGTCCAGATGGAAAAATAAGACAGTTGTAGTCATGAAGTTTCAAGTGGAAGGAGCTTTAAGACTTCAGAGAGGCATGATGGATTTAAGCAGGGATCTTTAATGTGCAAGAAAACAAAGGTGGTTTGATTGAAGGCAAGAACCACTAGAATCCTGATTTACTCACGCTTACACAGTTCTGTGTGAATAACAGACCTGTGACAAAAACAATGGCTCCTTCAATGGCAATGTTTTAACTCCAGGAATTGTGTAAGTCATGGATCAGCAACTTGATAACAAGGGTTCTGTAGCTGTCACACTTCCTAATGTTTCAGTCTGAGTCATCATGATCAAAATGAGGAAAGTGCTAGGAAACAAATAACTACTTAGAAATTAATAAATGTTTATGTGACTTAAGTATCAACAGATCATGCTTATCTCAAAATACAGAAAATAGATTAATTCAACTTAAGGGAATTGGTCAGTGAAGTTTTATCCCTTGAAGAAGTCTTGATAAGGTAAAAATTACATCAACAAAGGTGTATTTCAGTGCCAAGTTTCCCCTTGAAACAAAGCTCAGGGGACAGCTTTTGTCCCTGTTGTTGGCATCTTGTCTCCTTGTTTCTATTCACCTTTTTCAATGAAATGGTGGAAAACTGAAAGAGCATTATGGAATGCAGGACAGCTGAAATCAGTGCTGTTAATCCTGAAGGCTCTTCATCTTTGAAGCTGGAGATGGGGTGTGGGGTTGTGTATGGTGTGTGGGTTTTTTGTGTTTTTTTTTTTGTGTGTGTTTTTTTTTTCATTTGTTTTGTTTGGTTTTGTTGTGTTTTGTTTTGTTTGTTTGGTTTGTTTTGTGTGTGTGTGGTTGGGCTTTTTTTTTTAATGCCATCTCATTGCTTTGTACCTGCATGATGTGTTTTGCAGAACTGAAAATGGAGACCCAGCAATGATAACAATGCATTAGAATCAAAGACAGAGGCGCAGGCAAGCACAAACTGGGGGCTGGCATGCAGCTTTATGTTTGGTTCCTGAATTCCAAGCTGCTTTCTCTGCTATGTGAGCTCTTGTTAGAGGAATATATATATACCTACATGAGAACCACCTAAGGTCATTAGATTTCAATTTAATTCATATTTTCTTGATTTTTAGAGAAAAAAAAAAAAAGGTGTAGGGATATACCAACTGCTTGTGTTGAAAGAGAACTCCTAATCCATATAATTTGGTACCTCTGTCTTAGCAGGACTATCAATATTCTTATACCATTCTAAAACCTAGTTTCTTGTCTTGGAAAGCTTCATCTTCTTCATGTATTTAGCTTCATGACCCTTACATTTTAATGTTTATGCTCTCTTGAGTGGCTTAAGTCCATTATTTCATCTGCCTTCAGTGGATAAATATCTGA
The DNA here is from genome assembly GCA_013399075.1 of Chloroceryle aenea. NCBI lineage: Eukaryota > Metazoa > Chordata > Aves > Coraciiformes > Cerylidae > Chloroceryle > Chloroceryle aenea. The sequence continues at coordinate 131,089 of VWZY01000174.1, forward strand.
CTTGCTGTATGCTGTGTCCATCTCTAGGCTTCTGGAGGAAAAATTGCAACAAATTCAACGGGCACTGCTGTCTTTTCATGCAGTATTGGAGAAATTATCATTCAAGAGGATTAGTACTGGCCTTGTCTCTCACTTTCTTCCTCTTTTTCTATGCTACAATCTGCAGGTCTACTATAATTGTACTCTGAAGTTCCCACATTTTTGTCTTCCTTTCACCAAAAACCAAACCAAACCAACCGAACAAGTCAATACAAAGACAACAGTGTTCTGTCCTAAATACAAGATTCATACACATGGGTCATCTGCACAGTAATTCGGTGTCTGGTTTTAGGTGTATTATCACACAGGTGCAGGTGCAGCTCCAAGCTGGACTCCCATGTGCTGTACCCAACGTATGGAGGGTGTTAGGGTATGTTTCCAGCCTGCCATTTTCACATCGGCATTGGTTCAAAACGCCATGCCTTTTTGACACAATCTTGCCTATAACAGTTCGATTGTTTTCAGTTCAGTTTGGAGTAGATGGTGAGAGATCTAATGTTCGTGGAAACACTTCTTTCACATACTATTTAGGCACGCAGAAATGAGATTTGCAACATGTAGGGCAGGGGATGTGCTTATAGGGGATACTGAGGATGGAGGAATGGGTTAAGCTGTACCTTTGAAAAGGAGATGAGTCATGGGAAGAGGGGGAGATACTCGAAGGTGCTCAGTATTCATACCCACAAGTCATGCCACAGAGATGTCTGGCAGTGCTTTTGTGCAAGAAAGCTCAGGTGAGATGCTTCCTTTTCCTCATTGTGTTTATTTCTAAATAGCCAAACTCAATGACAGGAAGAAAATACACACTGAGAGTTTGTCCTTATATTTTGAACCAGATTTGGAATCATCCAGGAAAATGCCCTACTCATCAGTCCGTTTTGAGTTACTAAAAGGGAATCTCTACGTTAGCTGGCATTAAAATCATAATATGTCTGGCAAGGGAGGCAGACTCCGAGCTTCCGTTTGAAGCTTAAGCTCTTGTCGTTTATCATTTGCCACTCAGGCTGCCAGTTACGAGCGAGTTGCTCTGCAGCCGGCGCTTCAGCACCACGGCCAGAGCCACGGGGCGGCTGCTGCCGCGGGGCTGCCGCTTTTGTCCTCCCGGAACCAACCCTCCCTCCGGCCTCCTCGGTCTGCTGAAAATGCACCAGGGCTGGGAGACTTCTCACATGGGCCTAGAGAACAGAAAGAAAACATAGTAATGCTGGCATGTAAGTTCTTGGGAAAGAAAAGCCGTAGCTTGGTGTAAGTTGCTGTAGCAATTTAGAAAGGCTGAAGGTTAGCGATTATAGAATAATAGAATCATAGAGTGGTTTGGGTTGAAAGGAACCTCAAAGATTAACTAATTCTAAACCCCTGGCTGTGGCAGGAACATCTCCCATTAGACCAGGTTGTGCAAAGCCCCATCCAATCTGTTCTTGAAGCATCCAGTGATAAAGCATCCACAGCTTCCCTGAGCAACTTGTTCCAGTGCCTCATCACCCAATCAAAATCTTCTCTCTTCCAGTTTGAAACCATTACTTTCTTCCTATCACTACAAAGCCATTGTAAAGAATCCCTCCCCAGCTTTCTTGTAGGCCCACTTCTGATATTGGAAGGACATAGTAAGGTCTTCCCAGAGACTTCTTTTCTCCAGGTTGAACAGCCCCAACCCTCTCAACCTGTCGTTGCAAGAGAGGTGTTCCAGCCCTCTACTCATCTTTGTAGCCCACCTTTGGACCTGCTCCAACAGGTCCATGACTTTCTTGTGTTGGGGGTTCCAGAGATGGACACAGTACTCCAGGTGGGGTCTCAGAAGAGCAGAGAAAGAGGGGCAGAATCGCTTCCCTTTGATGCAGCCAGGCCATGGTTGGCTTTCTGGGCTGTGAGCACACATTGTTGGCTCACGTTGAGCTTTTTCATCACGCAGCACCCCCAAGTCTTTCAACTCAGGACTGTTCTCAATCCATACTCCACCCAGCCAGTATTTGTGCTTATGAGTGGTTTCTCCTACCTGATCCATTCTTTTAACATCTGCTGGCTTTATTCACAAGTTAATAAGACCCTTAACCCTTAGCTTATCAATTGTAGTTAGATTTCCTCATGTATAGTGGAGAAAGAATACTCTCTGTAAATGTATCTTAAAAACAAACAAACAACAAACAAACAACAAACCACCAACACTCAACACCTTCCATGTGAATGTATTGTGAGAAAAAAAAAGTACTTTGGGTCAGGTTTATAAGAGATACAAAGTGACCTCATTTGAGGTTTTGTCATGTTGATTTATTTCTATGTGAAATAGTCCTTTGGTGTAGTAGCTAAACGTACATGGGTTAATCAGGAAAGATCTGCCTTCCTGGATGGAAAACATTCTATCTACTTGTTGCTGAATAGTGCCTGAAACTATTGGCTAATTCTGCTCAAATTGGCTATTAAATTACCATTGACAGATGTGCTCTAAAAAGTGCTTTAAGGCATATGAAAATATTCAATTTTATTCTTGACTTTTTAAATAAATGCACCATTTTGCATATTTGTGGAGAAAATGCTAACTCTCTTCTCAGGTCTGCCCTGGATGATCTTGTTGAATACCAGATCCATGTATTTTGTTTATCTTTTATGCTCACCACTGAAATTACCAAATGTGTTCCTGCAACCTCCATCAGAGTGAGAGGTCAAGTTCAAAGTAATGGGCAGTACTTTATTTGTCATGGGTCACTCTCAGGCTGTACTTCAAAACGGTCACAACTAATAGAATAATTTCTTTTAGTGATAAAACCATAATGGAGGAACGTTTCCAAGAGCTAGGTTCTCATTAAGACTTTATTCTGCACAGTGCTGAAAATCCTCTGTTGGAGTAGGAGGTGAGACTGTTTAACAGTTCCCAGGTGGTGCTAATATTTTTTGAGATTGGAACTAAATGCAGTGATACTTTCTTTTCAGGACACCAGAAATATCCAGATGTATATTCTGACTGATTTTCTGTTATGGCAAAGTACTGCTCATAAAGGTTATAGCTGTGACTGTCATTCAAGGTCTTTTTATTTTGAGGGGTATTTGAAATGACAGTAAAAAATAGTCTAAATTAAAATTCAGCATATGCCTTCTCTGCCAGAAGCTGCTANGTTGTCTTTGTGTGAGCCAAACTTTGTCTGCCCCCCTTGGTCTGGGAATCCACTTCCAGAGATGGTGCTGACATGGGAGCTCAGAATATGGTGCATGTGCTGTGAAACACATCTCATGACAATGAAATGGAAACAGGTGTCCAAAAGACTTGATGTGACCTAATCGCAGTGTTGTGTTTTGTATCTCAGCAAAGTCTTATAATGACAGTATTATTAAAGTAATACTTGNAACCTCAAAGATTAACTAATTCTAAACCCCTGGCTGTGGCAGGAACATCTCCCATTAGACCAGGTTGTGCAAAGCCCCATCCAATCTGTTCTTGAAGCATCCAGTGATAAAGCATCCACAGCTTCCCTGAGCAACTTGTTCCAGTGCCTCATCACCCAATCAAAATCTTCTCTCTTCCAGTTTGAAACCATTACTTTCTTCCTATCACTACAAAGCCATTGTAAAGAATCCCTCCCCAGCTTTCTTGTAGGCCCACTTCTGATATTGGAAGGACATAGTAAGGTCTTCCCAGAGACTTCTTTTCTCCAGGTTGAACAGCCCCAACCCTCTCAACCTGTCGTTGCAAGAGAGGTGTTCCAGCCCTCTACTCATCTTTGTAGCCCACCTTTGGACCTGCTCCAACAGGTCNTTCTTCCTATCACTACAAAGCCATTGTAAAGAATCCCTCCCCAGCTTTCTTGTAGGCCCACTTCTGATATTGGAAGGACATAGTAAGGTCTTCCCAGAGACTTCTTTTCTCCAGGTTGAACAGCCCCAACCCTCTCAACCTGTCGTTGCAAGAGAGGTGTTCCAGCCCTCTACTCATCTTTGTAGCCCACCTTTGGACCTGCTCCAACAGGTCCATGACTTTCTTGTGTTGGGGGTTCCAGAGATGGACACAGTACTCCAGGTGGGGTCTCAGAAGAGCAGAGAAAGAGGGGCAGAATCGCTTCCCTTTGATGCAGCCAGGCCATGGTTGGCTTTCTGGGCTGTGAGCACACATTGTTGGCTCACGTTGAGCTTTTTCATCACGCAGCACCCCCAAGTCTTTCAACTCAGGACTGTTCTCAATCCATACTCCACCCAGCCAGTATTTGTGCTTATGAGTGGTTTCTCCTACCTGATCCATTCTTTTAACATCTGCTGGCTTTATTCACAAGTTAATAAGACCCTTAACCCTTAGCTTATCAATTGTAGTTAGATTTCCTCATGTATAGTGGAGAAAGAATACTCTCTGTAAATGTATCTTAAAAACAAACAAACAACAAACAAACAACAAACCACCAACACTCAACACCTTCCATGTGAATGTATTGTGAGAAAAAAAAAGTACTTTGGGTCAGGTTTATAAGAGATACAAAGTGACCTCATTTGAGGTTTTGTCATGTTGATTTATTTCTATGTGAAATAGTCCTTTGGTGTAGTAGCTAAACGTACATGGGTTAATCAGGAAAGATCTGCCTTCCTGGATGGAAAACATTCTATCTACTTGTTGCTGAATAGTGCCTGAAACTATTGGCTAATTCTGCTCAAATTGGCTATTAAATTACCATTGACAGATGTGCTCTAAAAAGTGCTTTAAGGCATATGAAAATATTCAATTTTATTCTTGACTTTTTAAATAAATGCACCATTTTGCATATTTGTGGAGAAAATGCTAACTCTCTTCTCAGGTCTGCCCTGGATGATCTTGTTGAATACCAGATCCATGTATTTTGTTTATCTTTTATGCTCACCACTGAAATTACCAAATGTGTTCCTGCAACCTCCATCAGAGTGAGAGGTCAAGTTCAAAGTAATGGGCAGTACTTTATTTGTCATGGGTCACTCTCAGGCTGTACTTCAAAACGGTCACAACTAATAGAATAATTTCTTTTAGTGATAAAACCATAATGGAGGAACGTTTCCAAGAGCTAGGTTCTCATTAAGACTTTATTCTGCACAGTGCTGAAAATCCTCTGTTGGAGTAGGAGGTGAGACTGTTTAACAGTTCCCAGGTGGTGCTAATATTTTTTGAGATTGGAACTAAATGCAGTGATACTTTCTTTTCAGGACACCAGAAATATCCAGATGTATATTCTGACTGATTTTCTGTTATGGCAAAGTACTGCTCATAAAGGTTATAGCTGTGACTGTCATTCAAGGTCTTTTTATTTTGAGGGGTATTTGAAATGACAGTAAAAAATAGTCTAAATTAAAATTCAGCATATGCCTTCTCTGCCAGAAGCTGCTAAATGTTTTCTTAGAGTTTGAGAAAATCTATTTGTATATTCCCTCATTTTGTTTAGCAAGGATAAAATTAATTATTTTGTTTTCCTCTGTCTGCTCTGCTTTTTATTATCTTCTGTATATTTCTCTGCTTAGGCCAGATCTATGCTGAATATGGGTTCACTTCTGTTATAGACAACTGTAATTTTCATCTTGTGTGATTCTAGTCTATTCTTGAATCTAGCCATTGGATTTAATAGAAGATTATTGTTAAGTGGGCATTTATCCTTAGAAAGGATGCAGTTCATGTAATGGCACTCTTGTAGAGCCATTGAATACAAATTCAAGGCAGTCATGGGTTTTATTACTTTGCCACCCTGAAGCCTATTTTGTGACTTGGTTTTATCTGGTACTTGCTTAAATTATACTCTGTTGTGGTCAGTATTAAAGCAGATTCCTCAGTTTTAACTTTTTAGTAGTTATGACAGACTTCATTGGTACACTTGCAGAATGTTTTGGTAATGTGTGTAATCTTACATGTTTTCTCAAGGATGGGGAAAGTTTGCTCGCTTGACCCGTGCCCTCACAAGCAGCCGAGGGGTACTGCAGCAGCTTGCTCCAAGTGTGCAGAAAGGAGAGAACGTTCACAAGCATNAAGATCTTAATTTTAGCAGGATCTTGGACTAGTCACTTGTGTAAGATTGAGATGTGAAAAACTCAGGCTAGTACAGAAGGAAATCTTGGATAAACCTTGACATGGTTGTTCTCTGCATTCATTTACATCTAGATCTTTTTCACTGGGCTCCCAATCCTGCTTTACAAAATGGTTAAAATGTATGTTCGAGTTACAGGTTTAATGGACAGAACAGGTGTAAGATGCCACAAGTAGTACTGTAGAGAGATCAGGAAAATGAAACCTTGCAATTTAAGTGGACTTTCCAAGCTCTGAGAAAAGCTCCAGATAAAGAAAGCTTCTTGAAGTATGCAGGGTTGTAGGGCTTTCGCCACGAGGGGGAGGGACTGTCCCAAGTTTCCTATAGCTGTCTCTTGGGCCAGTAGCAGGGTCTTTCTGGTGTAAAAACAGCCTAGGGAAAGTCTTGATATGGTTAATGACATCATGGCCAATGTAACATGGCACTCCTGTTTCACCTGTTGCTGTGAATGCCATGGTAGCAGCTGTGACTCTTGTCAATAATCCTTAATCTTCCTGTGTAGCTGGAAGTGTAAGCTATTGCTGGGTTCCATGAAGTCTCCATATAGTCAGTAGTCTTTTAATTTTGCCCTGTATATGTCTTAGTTTCTATAAAAAATGTCCTGCCCAGACCTGTACTACTACCATATGTGATGATGAAATTCCCACAGACATGAGCTTACCTATTTAGTATTTAATACAGATGCACTCAGGAATGGAAAACTGATTTGTATTGGAAGTACAGAAATAACATAGATCATGGACAATCACATGGACACTATACTATAGGAGTGCCATGTAATTATCACATGTCCACCCAGAGGTTGCTTAAGGTCTTGGAATTTGGAATAGTCTCCCTCTAAGTCCTGCTCAAGATTTAGCATCAAATAATCCTTCCTCCTCTCTAGATGTCTACCCTTGAATTTTACTTCATGCTAAAATGTAGGCAGTGGAATGTAAGGCAAAGGGTCTGAGGTAATGCTCTGGCACAGTGCGCCTCAGTCTGGACCCGAGTGACTACACATTACTGAAACTTCTTGCGAGCTCATGTGCTCAACAAGATTTTGCAAGTATTTTAACTGGCATAGCCAGTTGATTCATTAGAAATAAAAAAGGGCAAGTGTACAGTTTACATGTCTGAAATGAGTTTAATTGCTGACTGAATATTGCAGTCATTTTTTTAAAAGGAACATTAGCCCCAACTGTGATGTTGTTGTATATCTGCTGTAATTCCACTTAGTCAATAGAACTACAGTAGAGAAAAGCAGAGTGCAGATAATCACACAGACAAGCCTACTTCTCTTCCTTTGAAGACATATGGGGGTGCCAGGCTTCTTATTCAGGAAAGATCTCTTAATAATATTTAATGTGGGATCCCTATGTGTTCCTTGATATATTTTTCAAGTTACTTTTTTTTCTTTCATTCTTCTGTAGACTATTTGAAATCATTAAGTTCAAAATAAAATTTGTCTTTTTGTTATTTTCTGGCTGGCATTTCACATCAGTCTTGTTTGCTTGAGATGTCTCTTCATTTATTTGTATATTATTTGTGTTGTTCTTAGATCTTTATCACTTACATTTTTTAATATCTCAGGAGCCAATTGTGTCCTAGAACCTGAAGTGGGGCAGAGTGTTGTGGTAGGGTCCTGTTTTGTATTTGTACAAAACCTTACAATTTATTTTATTGCTTATGAAATATTAGTTTAAGAAAGGTGTTAGAGCTGATTGTAGGAACCATTCTTCCTGGTCCCTGCATAGTACACATGTGCTCTGCACCTATAGTGTTAGCTGATGTATTCTGTATATTTAACAGGCAGGTCTTGGTAAACAAGATTGTGTCACAACTTAAAAAAATGTGATAATTATGAGAAGTAAAAGCAAAGAGATCATAATGGTGCTTAGCAGCACTGCTCAATAACAGAACTTGTGCCATTTTTTTTTCATAAACCTTGTTTACCAGGGACTTATAACTGCCATTAAAATCTACTTCAAATTGAAGCTTCAACACCTAGCCCTTGGCTTGGGAGCAATTTGTGTGGGTGCTTGCGAAAACAAAAGCAAGGGAGAGAGAGAGCAAATATGTGCAGATGAAAACACAAGAGAGAGACATTAAGCTGAAAATTAACAATTGTTTTTGTGTATGGTGTAGTGGTTTTGTGGTGGTGGTGTCCGTGTCCCACCCCCCCAGGTCATGCAGTCTTAAAGATAAAGAAATCATTATAACCACTTGTTGATGCACTTTTATGAGTCCTGTCAGGTGATATATTCAACATTTGATAACAAATTCCAGATAATGTTTTTATCATTATTTTGTTACATTAAAAAAAAAGAAAAGCCTTGTGAAACCCATGATGAAATTTCTCATTTATTCACTTGAAATTATATTCTCCAGCTTTAGAGAGCTATTAAGGCATCATGCATCTTCACCACAAATAATAAATGCAGATAATATGACTGTAGTGGCAGATGAATCATGAGCAAGTGGAAGAATACTTTCATTAATAAGTTTCTGAACCAAGTATTTCTTTTACACTGGTATAACTCTGTAATAGGAAAAAGTCTTCCAAATCCAGAGCTATTTCAGTTATTTGGAAAATTATCATAATAAGGTATTTGTGTAGTGCACTAGTGGAAGCTTAGCATATTGTTTTATATAGTGGTATACAAATTCTTCATGATTACTTTTATGTTCATCTCTTAGTAGTTTCTTTTTTTTTCTTTTTTTTTTTTCTTTATCATCTCCATAAGTACCTGTACAAGCAGTTTGAATCTAGTTAGTTCACGTTGGTAGGTAATGACACCTGACTGCTTCAGCAAATATTGTGTCTCAGGTTGGCATTACTTTCCCTAGAGGCTGGAGTGCAGCAAGAGCACCTTGAAATAGGGCCGAAGTTACTTCTCTTTGCATCTACCTTGCTTTACAATATGGTAAAGAGAGTGGGATTTATAGCTCTTAATATCCAGATGACCTAGGTGTGGTATGCATGTCTGAAGGATGGTGAAGAAATAGACTGTATTTTTGGTGTGAAAAGTGAAGAAAAGAGCTCTCCTGACTTCCAGTGCAGCAACCTGACAAAACCTAGTTCTGCATCACTAAGATCTGTGAACCTCCTTCCATTACTGCTGTATAGATCTGAGCTCTCTTGTTTTACTTAAAAGCATGTGTTGCTTGTTCTCTGAGATAATTGAACTTTGTTATAGGTGTTTTTCTCTTCCTTCAAATAAAACAATTTGGTGCCTTTGGAAACTCTTGTCTGTCAGTCCTGGAGGCTGAAAGACCTTTGCCAATGTGTAGGCAAGTTGCCTTGCTTGGGAGAAGTAGCATGATCTAGGACAATGCTCTTCTTCCATCTCAAACTGTGAGTTCTCTGTAGCAATGCCAGCAAGAGGGAATGGTTTTACAAGGTGTGTGTTAGTGGTGTAATGAGAGCGATCCAGGGTAAGAAGTTGTGACTCCCATTCCAACCAAATAAAAGACTGGAGACACCTCAGGCTTCCTGCAGGTGGCTTTCTCCACCTTGAAAGGGATTGATATCCCCGTGTCATTACTTGATGCTCAGCTTCTACCCCATCCCTGCCCCTGTTTTCCAGATTCACACCCACACTGATGGTGCACATCCTTCCACTAGAGACCAGCTAAAGCTCCTGGACACTTTAAGCTCTACCAATGGCTATTTAACCAGAGACTTCAAGGTGGTAATGGAAGTTCAAAAGACTTATTAAGGTCCCTAGCCATTCAGATAGTTTAGAGTACATTTACTTTCTAACTAAAAGGGGAAGAAAGCATCAATCTTTTTTATTTCCCTGTGCTGTAGCCCTTGAATCTCAAATGAACTAGGGGAGAGTTCTTCGTACTTGGTGATGACATTTTAAAACACTGAAACAACAAAGTTGTTTTTCTTAAGAAATAGAAGCTACAAGTTTCTTTTTCTCTGCATTCAGTTCAGTTTTACATCCCTGCAGTTCCACTGGTTTTACTGTACTTTTTTTTTTTCTTTACAGCAAAATAATGAACAACATAATTTAGCTCCTTCTTTATTGCCAAATAGAGTTTGTTCTTGCATTTGTTCCTTTTATTCAGGTATATGGAAATACATGAGTATATATTCCAGTAACTTTAATTTGGATGATGCTAAAGTTCCTGGAGTACAAATGGAATTTGGTCTCTTGAGTACACATACTAACTCAGTACACAGCCTATGCCTCTTCCAGTCTCTACCAGTGACTTCTGGTGACTGCATTGTCTGGCCAGTGCCTCCTGCAGAGAAAAACCTGCTTCTGTATTTTGCTGCTTCCAGCTTCTCTCACCACAAGGCAGTTTTTTGTAGTATGGAGAACCTGGGTAAATCAGGGTCAGGAACATAACACTGAAGTGGATGTGTCTGAATCTAGTTTAGTCTGTGTGTGGGGAGAATGGACTTTGTCACCTCCATGGGCGTTACAAAGCAAAGAGCTTTATTACTGGTACATCCCTTGGTTATATAGAGCAATCTTCACTGATCACGCACACCAACAACAATGATGATTGGATACATGCGACATCCCACACACTGTTCACATGCCTAAATCCACTACATGATTGGCTGTCATCTAACTTGCATTAGTTAGATGACATCCTGTTTTTCTTTACTTTGCTCTGCTTTATCTTTTTGCTTCATTGCCTTTTCTCCACCGTTCTTCCTTCATGCTCTTTCCATGGTTCAAGGACAGTTCCTGATAACAGTGTTCTTCCAGCCAAGGTCCCACAAGTCTGTGAGGGTTTTGCTTCATGGCAAATGGTTCTTTTCTCTCTTTGCTGTTGTTCTAAAAATTCAGTGAAACAAAATACTAAGTCCTCATTTTGATGTTTATTAAAAATAAATAAATAAGCAAAACCTGCTGATGCCTCTCTGCTAATGTGCAGGTCTCCGAGCAGGTCGTGCTACTTCTTTTCTGGAGGACACACTGAACTCCAAGTTGCAGACTTGCAACTCTCATTGTCACTTATACATGTGCAAGGGACTCTGATCTGATAGTGTCTCAACCCTGTTGTGTACAGGAGTAAGTGTTTATGTGAGGTTGAAAGCAGCAGAAAACTTGATTTGAGGCTGGTTTTGTCCAAGTAGGACTCTTGTAGCTGATTGTTTTCTTTTGTCCCCTTTGGTTTAATCTGTTGGAAAAAAGCCCACCAGTTCCCACCTCCCCCCCTGAAAAAAAAAAAAAAAAAGGTACTCAGAAAAGCTTGCAGATAAAAATCCATGTCTAAATAATTGACGTTAAAAAAGCTGAGATAAGGAGCATGGAAGGAACACATCCTCCTATTATAGCTACATTATGTGATCTTTTCCCTGAGCAGGTAGCCATTTAATTTCCTTCTCTGCTCCCTATTGCTCTGAGTTATGTGTTTAAAAAAAAAAAAA
>VWZY01000174.1:142559-168148 GCA_013399075.1 Chloroceryle aenea
ATGCTCCTAAGGTTCTCCCAGGTTCTATGAGTCTGACATTAGCAAACGCATCTCACTCAAGCAAACCTCCATCTTGCTTTCAGATTTCACTCATAACTTATCCAGGGTAAATTTAATTTTTAACTTTAATGTGTCTTTATTTGAAGACAGATCCCTCATGTTGTTTTCACCCTTGTGTATATCCATAGATGTAAACAAACACATACATGTTCATAGGTATGTAAAAGAAGCTTTAGTTCCCAAGAATTAAATACATGATCATACTCTTCTGACACTATTGTGCAGAACTGGAGCGATAGTAAACTAAAAACGGGCAGCACTGATCAGGATTGCAGTTATGCAGAACACTTGGAGCATGTGCTCAGCTTGAGGTCTGAGGTTTAAAACACATGCTGATAGATCCTCTTTTGCTGTAGCACTTTTTTGAATTCAGACTGAACTGCATTGTAAGTTAACTGTACACCATCAGATAGTGAAGACACTGATCTCTCACAGAATTAGTCATCACAGTTGGAAACTGTGTTCATCTGTCAAAAACAACAACAGCAAAATCTTACAAAAGAACTCAAACTAAAACAAACAAAACAACAACAACAACAACACAAACACAAAAAAACCTGCCTCACCATCCATCAGTGTGTCCTATACATTTTTTTAATACCTCCAGGGATAGCTACTCCACTCTCAGTGAAAAGTTAAAGCTCAGAATGAGTTAATTTAGACTAATGATAGTTATCATGTCATGAATGGCCAAGACAAGAGGAATAAAAATCCATGGATTCATGATAGATTGTAGTATAAGACTATTTCAGATACAGTATAGTGAAGGTTTGAATAGACCATGTTGAAAAGCAATGTGGTCCAGTGATCCCAGTGCTGGACTGGAACTCGGAAGTTGTGGTTGTGTTCCTGATTTTGCCATCGATTTCTAATTGCATCATCCTTCCTTCCCATCATTTGTCTGTCTCATCTACTTAGATTGCTGAAGGAGCTGTCTCTTCTCTACATGTCTTGGATATCCAGCACATTAAGCTTAGTGTCAAAAAATAACTAATGACATTAAAAGAAATAAGAACTCTTCTTAGGTTGATGCTAATTTGTTTAACAGAGTATTTATTGCTTACTATTTGATGATGTTAAAAGGACTTAATGGATATGTATTTTTGTCAGCTGTTGTACTGAGCTTGAGAATCTACAATGTGAAAAATGGCATAAAAAATTCAACATATTTTCTTTTTCTCCTCAACCTCTGTCACTACAGGTGCTGCAGCTGGGCTCTGAAATTCTTCCACAGTACAAACAAGAGGCACCAAAGACTCCACCACATATAATTTTGCATTATTGTGTTTTCAAGACTACCTGGGACTGGATCATCTTGATTTTAACTTTCTACACTGCTATTTTGGTCCCTTACAATGTCTCCTTCAAAACTAAACAGAACAATGTGGCATGGCTAGTAGTTGACAGCATTGTAGATGTCATTTTTTTGGTAGATATTGTGCTTAATTTCCATACCACCTTTGTGGGGCCAGCAGGAGAGGTGATCTCTGACCCAAAGCTGATTCGCATGAATTACTTGAAGACTTGGTTTGTGATTGATCTGCTCTCATGTTTGCCATATGATGTCATCAATGCGTTTGAGAACGTCGATGAGGTCAGTATACTAGTTCCACTCCTACCCACTAATTATTACTTAATGGCTGGGGAGAGATGAGAGAGACAGGAGGAATGCTTTTTAATATATTGAATTAGCTTATATATGTTGCTAGTAGCTGCCCTCAGTTCACAGGGAAGTTTGCTTGTGAGTCTTAGTCAGAAGGGTGCATCTTAAACTGCAATGAGGAAAGGCTGACATGGTCAGAAATCTGTGTTTATTTTCCTTTATTCTGCATCCTCAGAGTTTAGGAGGATGTCTGCAGAAACAGACAGCAGAACCTCTGTACAGCACTGAGGAAAACTGCTTTATCTGACTTCCTTATGAATAGCTTGAACTGGTGTGTCAGGATTGTTTCTTGGGCCCAAATTCTCTTGCTTTCAATGTTGACTGAACAGGGTGTGTGCACTAATGGCAATTCTTCATGTGAACAAGGTAAAATAGACTTTTCCCAGCTGCTTGTAATACAATATAGCAGGTGGCAAAGAGGCAGGCAGTGACTTGCCACGTCGTCTTAGACCACCAAAAAGTACCGTGTGGGTGTCTGATGATCTATGCAGTATTGTTTGGCAACAACATTGTTGTTCTTTGTTATTCTAGTGAAGGTGAAGCAATTGAAGATGCTTTTTTGATGCTTGTTTGGTAATTCCATATTTAGACAAAAGGTTAGGGGGAAATCTAGACTCCTCCTTAATTCTCGCCCATTTCTTTTGGAACAGGTCACAAGCAAAAGAACTAACATTCAGACACTTAAAACCACTATACTACCCTGTTTTAACTCCTTATTCTCCCTCTGTACCAGGCGCCCAGAAAATAGTTGTAAGCTTAATATATTATGAATCCATACCTAAATAGTTCAGAATTAATGAAATGTTAATTAAATCTTTAAAAGGATTCAAGTAGTTCACTTTCTAATTACATGTTATAAAATCTGTACCATCAACTACTTATGTCTGTATTTTTGTGACATATACTAAACCTGTAATGTACATATACATCTTATCAGTGCTTTGTATTTAATTTTTAGCCTATGAAAATTAATTTTTATCAGTTCCTTTAAAATATGTTCATGTTATAAAGTACAACCTAGCTATTAAAAGAAAATTATGTGAAGTGAAATATCTTAAATGAAAACATAAAACTGCATTATTTTTGTAAAAATACCCTACACAGGTTTTTATCAGATTTCAAGTATTTTTTCTCAATTACTTGGGGACAAGTAATTACTTGGGGGCAAAATATTAAATGTAGTGGGAAAAGCATGATGTTATTTGATACTTAATTCCCTAGAGCTACACAATGAAATAACACAAATGAGATCAAGCAAAAAAACCTTGTGAGACCTGTCCTTAAATATTTGTTATAAAAAGGACCCAGGTTGCAGATTACTCTGCAGGACTTTCATATATTACTTTACTGTGGCACTGGTAAAGCATGGTAAGGAGAGGCCATATGTCAGTTTCTGACATTTAGAGAGGAAGAATTTAAAAAAAAAGAAAAAAAGAAAAAAAGAAAGAGGCAAAAAAAGGAGCGAAACTTTTCTTACCCACTACAGATAGAAATAACCTGCTGATGACTTTGCAGGAGGATAATTTCATAACTGTACACTGGTGATATGACCTACAGAACATCCCTGAGGAAAACATCTATACCAGTGGCTGTGACAGCCCTTGAGCTGAGCCCAGGCACTTTCAAACTCATGGTAGCAATTCTGCAGAGAATTCTTGTGTGAGTTTGAATTTCTCTAGGTTCTCTATCTCGGTGTTACCTTGTAACAATGAGAAGGTGATTAGTACTTCAGTTTTCCTATGGCTCTTCAACAGTGTAGAAGTGAAGAACCTTAATCAGTGTAACAGTGTTAGTTTTGGTTATTCTAGATATTGTGCTCAAGGAAAAAAAAACATAAAAAATTCTTGATGCTATTTTTTCAAGACTGTCTATTTCCCCAAGTGAGTTCTGACATTTAGCTGATATAAATCGTTGTGGAATCATTAGAGCAGACTTTCCTCTGGTGTAAATTGCTGTACTACTTATTTAAGGGCTTGGCTCATAGACTGGTTTACAGACCCCAGGGGTTTTGCCTGCAATGTCGGCAGAATAACATAGTGTGCATCAGGTGGGGATTTAGGACAGTATGTGCTGATCACTGTTTCATGAACTGCATGTAGAGAGAAAGAGAATCTCTTATTTAATAAGAGATTAAAAAAAAAAAAAGCCACATTCAAGAGCCTTGAAAGTAGGAAGACATTGCCTTATATCTTCTTCCGTGTTGCATAGAGCATTTCCTTGTGGGTCAACTGCTTTTCTTTCAAACTTGCTGGTTTAATTTTTACCTGTCTCTCACCCTGGATTACACACCATATTACTTAACAGTTGGATTAAGTCAGCTGTGAGACTGCACTGCTCAAGTTACAAGCAG
The DNA here is from genome assembly GCA_013399075.1 of Chloroceryle aenea. Taxonomy (NCBI): domain Eukaryota; kingdom Metazoa; phylum Chordata; class Aves; order Coraciiformes; family Cerylidae; genus Chloroceryle; species Chloroceryle aenea. Next base: position 146,633 of record VWZY01000174.1, read on the forward strand.
CCCAACTGTGTTGTTAACTGTGTGTCGGTTTGATTTTGCTAAAGGGAATTCCCTTGAAGCTGTGAGATTGGAGTTAGTAGGTGGCTATGGCTGCTGCAGGGATGGATTTTTTTTTAGTCCTAATGTGAATACTCATCAAAACATTGCTAGAGATTAAATATACCCACTGCCACCAGTGGTGATAAAATGAGATGAAGAATATGAATTGCTTATTTTCCTATTTTGGTGTTTTCCATATATGATTTTAATCAGGAGGAAAGATAATCCTAGCTTAGATGCAGCCCCTTTTGTGAAGGGGGACTGGGGCAGGTAGAAGCCTTTTTTCTGCCTGCTGTCATTCTCTGTTAAAAGAAATGTCACTGAAGACACTGAGGATGTCATGAAGGAACTAACTTGACAAGTCAATTTGTTCTTAAGAATACCATAATTACTTTGATGGAGACGAATTGATTTGCAAGGGACACAGAACCTGGAGCTGAAGTAGTAAAAAGCTGTATATATAGGTTGAGGCTCTTTGGACTTTGGGTAATTTTGAGACTGTCCCATCACTTAGCTCTTGATAGATTATAGAAAAACAACTCTTGTCGTCTTAAATGTGATCCACCAATATATGATTAATTATAATACATTAAATGAATTTATTAATATTTTTTACAAGTAGCTACTAATTTAAAAATAATCTGGTTTTTGTTTTTTTTCTATTTTGAAGTAGCTTTTTGTTTTGCAATTTACTTAATTATTTCATTGTAAGATATAATAGAAAATATTTTCTTGAAACAAAACTGAGTGTTACTTCTTTGTTTTTCAGGCAATTTCAAAACTCTTTGGGTTTGTTGCAGTTTGGGACATTAGCATATTTTCAATTCACATTTTTAAATATAACTGAAATTCCAGTTTCCTGTCTGCACAGTGAAGAATATTTTTATCTATAAAAATAATTTGAATTCATTAACTATTAATCAGTACAACTATTAATAACTACAAGTAATACAAGAGGAACTTAAGTATGAATAGCCACATTCTACAGATGGAGGGGGAAAGAAAAACATTGTCCTTCTTCAAGGCCATAGAATTAAATATTATAGAATGACAGAATGTTATGTGTTGGAAGGGACCTCGAAAGATCATCTAGTCCAACCCCCTGACAGAGCAGGATCACACAGGAACAAGAAATAAAACACAGGAGAAAGTATGAAGCTTCTGATCTCAAGTGCTGTGCTCAAAGGGACAGTAACAGGATCTCATGTTCAGACATGAATGAAATTTAACACATGAAGCTACAAATATTTGTAGAGAAATTTCCATTGTTAACTAAATGAAAGAAAAGTTATAAATGTTTCTCCTGGCTTTTCTACATGGGAAGCTAATTACATGGTTAAGTGCTGATTATTTTCTTGACATGCCATAGAACTTCAAGAAAAGAAAATGTTACTCTGATTGATGAATTAACTTTATGCTAGGCTTAAAATTTCTACTGTTAAGACAATAAATACATCATGCTGTAGTATAGTTGAAGTAAGAAAAGAAAATATTGGTCTAAAATTTACACAGCTCTTAAAACATGTGGTATTAATCTAATTTGAATGATCACAATAAAATTTGTCAGTAATCCTTTACAGTAATTAGTATTATTCCTCACTTAAGGAAATACCACCTACTTTGGGGGATAATATCATCTTTTTGTGTCAGACATCAATCAGTAGATGTAATAAAAAACAGGCTTTAAGAAAATCCTGCAATTTTTGCCAAGAACAATGCAATTTAGGACTTTGAATTCCAAAGGCAAGTTGAAGCATATTTTTGCAGTGTCAGCTTGAGCAATTTTATAGTGTGGTTTTCACCCATTATACCATAAGGTATAATTTATATTGGAAAAAGATTGACTTATTATATGTGACACTGTTATGAAATTCCATGGTAGGACTAGAATCCAGTCATGTCACCACCCTATATATCTCTGAAATGGAGAGTTTGGAGTACTAACTGCTGTCTGCATTTGAATGGAACACTATGATCAACTGGTGACTGATGCCAGACTGAGAATCATACATCACTCTTACTAGTTGAGGTTGAAGAGAAAGGAATGCAGAGGAAAAGATCATCAGGAAGATGTATTCAATAGAAAAGATCTAGTATTTGCTTAAGTGGATGGGTAAGAAAGCTAGCTAGCATGTAGGCAAAGATGATATACAGCTCTGAAAGCACAAAATTTATGACACTTAAATAAGTACCAGGAAAAAAGACCACAATGCAGAAGTAGTGGAAGTAAATTGAGCTATTTAGTGCTGAGTGCGCATGGTGGAGCTGGAAAGTAAACAGTGAGTTGAGAAAGGAAAAAATTAATGTGTTGCTGGTCAGATTGTTGGCAACTCTCTGAGGCAGTACTTTTGCAATAGATTAATTTAAACCTTATTAGTGGAATAATCTCTCATGCTACTACAAATTAGCTATCTACGAATTACTGAAGCAGCTACACTGAAGAGCATGCAACTTCCCTAGACTTTTTTTACCATTTGTTTGCAATAAGGGACAAGGGAATAAATTACCATATTTATAGTTTTATAGAATAAACAGGGGCCTGTATAGAAAGATTTTGGGTTAGGTGAATTTTGCAAATGGGTAAATATATATTTTAAAATTCTTTTAAACTGTAAACAGCTGTATAATATTAAGTGTATTTGAAACAGTGTGTAATTCACCACTCTTACTTGGATCTGTCCAATTAAGCAATACTGTGTTTTCTATGTGAGTCTAATGGTAAATCTGGTAATGAACGACTATCTTTCTGTGGCTAATTAAAATCAAAGTAGTCATAACCTGCTTTCTATGAAATGCCTATAATAAAGCAGCTAGGTAACACAGTTTATCATCCAGGCATGGAGGAATTGTTTGCTAATTGTGGTTCTTGGATGTGATGAAAGTAGATGAGAAGGGAAGACCCCCTAGACTGGGTGCTCCTGGGGAAAAAAATCAAGCAACTGGGTTACTGTACCCGGATTGGGCAGTGGCAGGGCTGGAGCAGGGTCTTAGATTGTGGGGTGTAATGGTGGTAGAGGTTTACTTATCTGGGTGTCCCCTTGTGAGAGACCCCTGAAAAATAGGGCAAAGCCCAAGGGAGGTGTGTGTAACCTGTTGGAGGCCCCAGGAGCAGAGCTGGGGGTGGGGGTTGTTGGTGTGGCTTCCCTAGGTGGTGGGAGCTTCAGAAGGTGCTCTGGGCCTGTGGAAGAAGGGGAGTGAAAAAAAAGAAAGCAAGGGTGGTCATGGAGGAAGAGGGCTGCTTGTCTGACTTCTGCAGGTGCCTCTGTATTGTAGCATGGCCTCAAGTGGCTGTTCCAGGCAGGAATTGCTCCTGTAACAGGCAGATAGGTGGAAGGAGCATTTGTGGAAATGCAATCGGGGTAAAGCAGACAGACAAGATCTAAGATAGGTAGGCAAAGAAGCATTTAGTGTTCACAGTGTCTTGAGGATTCAGTTCAGGGTGTCTCTCTTGTTCATTTTTTCCCCCCTTTTTTTCCCTTTTTTTTTTTTTTCCCCCTCCGATCAATCTAAATTCCCTCCTTAAAAACCCAGCCTCCTTGCTACTAATGAAGTTCTTCTTTTATGCTACTCTCTGAAGGGATACACTACCTTTCCCCCTTAAATCCTTCTGTTTTCCAAATTGTGTTGGTATTGTATATAGGCACTGCAGAACTCTTATGCCATTTAACCCATTCAGGGTTCTCCTCTGCTGTAAGCCTGCTTAAGGTGTTTAGGTCACTAAATTCTGCTTGTTTCCCTGGTCTTTGCCAGGTTCATACACCTTGGTGGCTCAGAGACATCTACACTGTTTGTTTATGGATAGCTCCGCCCAAAAGAGAATACCAGAGGATGATGTATTGCTGTGTCCCTGCCCAAAACCTACTCTGTAGGTTTGGCTGGGGTTGTTAAGATGCCAGTGAACTCCTCTTCTGCACTACTAATGTTCAGATTAGTCTTTTTGCTAAATCACAGACAAGTAAGGATGTTACTGGGTTTCAGGGCTGCTTCATAGCTTTCAAAAGCATGACATGATTTATCATACTGTTAAAGAGAGAACAGTAGTCTACATAAGCTATTTAATCTGTATGAGGCTAAAAGAATTAAAACACTGAATTATATTTTTGTGATAATGTATGGTGATAGCCTTTGTCCAAGAAGGAGAGGTAATTGAATATATTAGATTCTGAATTATTTCAAAAAGCCACCATTAGATTGATACTCACACTGCATATAAAAGTATGTTTCAGAGACACAGAGATCAGTTAACTCTGTTCTTTTTCCCCCATTCAGCATACTTGTATTGATCCAAGACACAAAGTCAGATGAGATGGCAAAGGGTATTTATTTGAGTAGCTAAATGGTTGCTTTATAGTCTTCTTTGTATTGGGGATTGGATTAAAAATGGAAAGCTGGAGTGGTATTGAATGCCAGTAACGCTAAATCTTACTTAGGTGTTTTGCCTCTTTGAAATAAGTAAAAAGCTTCTGGAACTGATGACTTCTTTGAATCAAAGCATTGGGAAGCAGATTGCTGTCTGTCATGGGGTAAATTTTTTATTTGATACAGTAGGAAGTGGAGTTTCCTTAGATTACTTATGTGTTATCTTTACCCTTGTTTTTCCCATTAATGTAAAAGAAAAAAAAATCCTAGATTTGTTGATTTTTTTTTTTTTTCTGAGTGTGCATGTGTAAGGCAAGGATGGATGTAGTTTTATAAACAAATCAGCCTTTCTACCTCTTCTCACACCCTACACTCTTATACATGAATTATTTCTGTTTCTTCCTTGATTCTAACCAAACTCACAGATGTCTGACTAAAATAAGCTTTGTGAGTCTAGAGATCTGCTATCTTCAGTGCTGAAAACCACAGCGGTAAGCAGAGGGTTTAGATATTGATTTTGACCTGTGCGCATAACGTTATCTCATCTGCTGGTTGCTAAATATGGCAATCTGTAGGAAAGGTCATGTTCTTAGACCTAAATAAGAAAATGAGAAGAAGCAATTGACAGAAATGAAGAGTCCTAATGATGACCTGACGGGGCTGCCAGGTTGCTGCAGATAGGCAGAGCCAAGCTGCAGCATGGCTGACTTCAGAGTCAAAAGTCAAAAAAGAAGGCAGTGCTTTCCATGGCTCTTGCCTCAGTTATGATAGTGATAAATTCAGTTAATTGCCTCCCCCTTTTTTTTTTAAAAAAAAATTAAATTATGGTTTTGTTGTTTCCTTCTCATTCTATTAATGGCTAGCTTTGTCTCCTGCATCTCTCTCTCTGAGATGAATCCTGAACTTTAGCAGTTCTATGAAAATACTGGAAAACTTGGAATAGATTTGCATCAATACTGTTTATTTCTCTTTTAAAAAACAGATATTAAGTAGGAATGAAATTATACTTCCTTTGAGCCTAGAAAAAAAAAAATCTAAGGCTTGGGTTAAGTGCCTTTTATTTCTGTATGCATGGAGAGTAAATAATGGCCTAAAAAGTTATACCTCTCATGCAGATTGAATCTATTGCTAAAGTGCTAGTGCTACTACAACTGTAGGAGGTGGGATGAAAATTGCATTTTAGTTGTTTTCTGAAGTTGCTCATCCTGTATCTTGTTTGGAAGGCAAAGTTAATTATTTCTCACTTTTTGTGTGGGTTTGTTTGTTTGTTTTGGGGTTTTTTGGTTGTAGTTAACTTTGATTGCTGTTCTTCAAACGATGTGTATTTTGGTTTTTTCTAGGTGGAATTGAGAATTATTACTGAATTATTCAGTGAATTGAGTTCAATTTTGTGGCAAATGAACAGCAGGATTTTATATTTTATTTTATAGAGCATCTAGCAGTGTAGTGCTCACTGATCTTGGGGACCATAAAGACTCAAGTAACTAATAATTACTCTGCTTACACACTTGTGTTTTCAAAACTCTTCACAAAGTACTGGATCACAGTGTTTCCTTTCTATCTCTTTTTATGGATATGGAAGTAATGGTACAAATCTTATGTAGTCCGATGCAAAGCTAGAGCCAAAACATGGATATCTTGGATCCTATATTTGGAAAAAGATCACTTACATAGCTGAGACACCAGTGTGAGACAAGGGGGTGCACTGACAGTAGATCATGTTATGCAGAAAAGGAGATAGAAAAGTAAATCTGTGTAAATGTGCACAAGATCTAGTGAGTAGGTCTAATTAATGACAAATTAGACATGGAAACTTACTTTTGTCAGTATTTCACAGGCAAACATACAAAGCATTCTCTTTGAATGCAAAATGTAGTTCTGCTTTCCTCTAGGACTGAGGCTGGTGTGTTGTATTTGAGGTGCAGTTCCTCTCTGCAAAGATTTCAGAGGAAGAGAGGAAGGAGGAATGGTTGCATTTATTGTATTAAGGGCTTTTGACATCCAGGTTTTCTCAATCAGCAAATACAGAGTTACTTCTGGCTGCCAGTGCTTTGAGCTTGCCCTTTGGTTTAGAAGGGACTTGTTACAGATTCTTGCATTTTTATGCATCGGCCATCACTGGCAATGAAAGTAAACCTGCTGACTTATTAAACATTTGCCAACAACTGTATGCAGGTATCAGCAGTAGAATCTTTATTTAGTGGCATTCAGTCATTCCAAGCAATTCAAAATACAAGTTTGTGTGAAATTCAGCATTTTCTGCCATGTTTGACTAAGTGCAGCACGCAAGCTCTCTCTGTAACAAAATATAGTAAAAACATGCTGTTGTATACCCTGGCTATAGAACAGATTTCTTAGCTTCTGCATACATCCAGGAGAAGGTTTCTGTTGGCTAGAGCAATCAGAACTGAATAAATCAGGTGCAGGTAGATCTATTTGGATGGTTTGCTTAGTCTTGTCCTTTCCCTGACTGCCACACAGACATTCCTTATGGTGATTGTTTAGAGCAGAGCATCTGGGGGTGCCTGGTTGGGACCCATATGTAAATTCTAGCTCCCTATGAACTGAGGTTCATCTATTTCCTTTGGCAGCAGGAGCTCTGGGTGTCTTAATCTGCCTCTCAAAGGTTATAGGAGTAACAAAGCTAAGAAGGTGGGACATGCATCCAGAGGAGTGAGCAAACTGAGTTCAGGCTCTTTTGCATGACATTGTGGAGCCATCTGTATAATAAAAGCATAAAAATAATCTGCACTGATAAGAGCATTAAAATGGACAGTAATCTCAAAAGTACAGTTCTATTTTGGAAAGTGCTAATCTGAAAAAATTGTCAATTTTGAATCCAGCAGATCTATGCCTATGAGAATTGAAATATTACTTGCTAAATTTAGTGACAAAAGGTACCTTTTTGAAAGTATTGAAGAATGGTCTGATTTTTTTTCCCCTACTGTATCATATAGGAAATGGTCTATTTAAAGTTTCCATTGCTTATACCCATTTGAAATTCTGTCACTTGGAAATTTTTAAGAGAGTTCTATGCATAATTATTTCCCTGGGCATTCCTTCCTCTTGTTATTGATCCATTTAGAATAGACAAATTCTTTCCTCCTTTCCTCTGAGGAAATCAATTAGAAAATAATGTTAATGCTGAAGTAAAATTAAATTCTCTTTCTCTTCTTTTTTAAGCACATCCAGAACTTTTAGAATCTTTTTGGCAGTGCAATCAGGTGAAATAATGAAATTAACCTGAATATGAAATGAATCCTTTCAATGCAACTCTATCAATTTATTTGCTGTAAATAAGAAAGTTCTTTGAACAACCGCCCTAATTCTGTCTACCTCTGGTCACAATTTGGTAGATTCACTTTCTCCAAAATGATGTGGTTCTTTCACATTTTAAATGTTTTTTCAAAATTTCATTTTGTGAATTTCATAAGGATAATTAGAATGAGTATTCTGAAAGCAAAGTTGTTTGCCTTAAATGTTTAAAATCTAATTACAAATATTTTATTTTGTGTTCCTATTTTTCAACTTCAATTTCTTAAACTTTCCTTATGTAATTTTTTCCCCAACTATTTATAATCCTTTTGAATTTTTTTTCCAATTAATAATTAGCCAAATTCCAAACTTTTAAATCCTTCCTGAGTTATTACTATTTTTGTCTTTGGTAGGACCCTAACTGACAAACACTGTTTTGTTTTTTTTTAAATCCCAGTGATGAGTTTTAGTTTTAAGAACATATTTTGCATCACTATTTTTTAGGAAAAAAACCACCCCAAAATAACAACAACAAAACCAAAACAACAAAACACACACACACAAAAAAACCCACAACCAAGCACAACCAAAAAATCAACTAAACACAAACAAACAAACAAAAGCTGTTTTTTAGAATGTTGGGATGGAAAAAATTCCTGCCCGTGCCTGAGCCTTGTAAGCAGTGCGTGATTAAAAGACTTGGCTTGAGACTGAAGCTGAAAGGGGGCCATTACTGGAGACCTTTCAAAATATAAAATATTATTGTTTTGCTGTTAAAGTTTGTAAAGAGGAAAGGGAGAAAGGGGCATTGGTCCTGAGGAAGAAGGCCAGAAGGCTGTGTTGTATTATCAGAATGTGGGTATTTAGAAAGTGGAGATTATATTTGCTTTTCACGCAGGGACTGGCATATCCAGTTTAAAATATGGTTGTAATGTTACAGTTTTTTGTGTCTTTTTCCCTTTGCTTTTCATATCCATACTTAGTGTGTCCAGAAGTTCCTGCTACCTGCTCTCCCTCCCCTGGAAATGAAGCTGACCTTACACCTTCTGTGTTGTGTTCTCTGAATTGTCATCAAGGCTTTGCTCTATTGTTTACAAAACAGAGCTGTGTATGGAATGAATGGGAAATGGAAATAAGCTTTTACTTTCTGAAGGAATTTTTACATCAGTGACTTGAAAATTTTGGCATAGATAATCATGAAAAGAATAAATCTCTTAGTCTCTTCCAGATCTCTGAAACTATTTCTGACTTAAAGAAAGGCTACATTTTTTTTTCTTTTATTTGTTCTTCCTTTTTACTCCCCTCCCCCTGGCTGTGTTAGATCTTGTCCAACTACTTAATAGAAATTGATAGTGTGTTCCCAGGTAACAAATTACATCTGTCTCTGAAAACGAGTCAATGTAATAATGACAAATCCATGAAGTAAAGGGGAATTACATTGCTGCAGTCCTGGGGAACATGAATCAATATGCTTTATGTAATTATTTAATAAAACATCGCTTCTAGTGCATTGAACCAGCCTAAGATACTGAAGCAGTTGTGTTTACACAGGAATAAACAAACTTCCAGTAAAAGCTGGTGACCAGAAGTATGCAATTATACATTTCCAGAACTGCTCATTAAACCAGTCTGCTTAAATTTTAATCGGACTTCTCTGTAGGAAGCAGTCTTGATAAGAGAGAAATGTCAGAGGACTGATAGTGCGTGAATTCTTACATGAAAATAAAGTCATAGGAAATCTGCCATTACACTGAAAAATTACAAATCAGCAGGTACTTCCAGTATCTTTTGGCCTTCCTTATTTATATAAGGTATGTCTGAACTAAATACTGCAAACTGTGTTGTATCTGGCACATGAGAGGACATGTGTTGCCCAGGTTCATAAGGAAGTCAGGGATAGCCATAAGAGATTCATGAATGCAGATGCTGGAGTGAATTCAGTAGGTGTCTGGTTATGTTCCTCTGAACATAAAATTTGTATAATTAGTGACTTCCACATTTATTTTCAGTCAGCCTAAAGTAGCAACAGAATGCTCAGGGATGGCTTACTTGCACAACTGGGCATGCAATAAATAGCCTGCCATCTGAAGACTTTGCAAGTGATAAGTAGACCCATTTAAATAATCTGAAAGCAGAGTTCAGAGAGCAACCCACAAAATGTTAGTGGATAGGGTGCACACTCTTTTCAGCCGTCACCTGATAACTATCTAATTGTTATAGATTGCCTCCTGTCTTTGGAAGCCTCAGTTATGCATACTGTTCTTTGATATTAAATTCTAATGATACCTGTGCTTTATCCTTCTAGGGCATCAGTAGCCTCTTCAGTTCACTTAAAGTGGTCAGGCTACTTCGTCTGGGTCGCGTAGCTCGGAAGTTGGATCACTACATCGAATATGGAGCAGCAGTCTTGGTTTTGCTGGTGTGTGTGTTTGGTCTTGCAGCACACTGGTTGGCCTGCATTTGGTACAGCATAGGAGACTATGAAGTTATCAATGAGGATAAAAACACAATCAGAACTGAGAGTTGGCTCTATCAGCTGGGGATGTCAATAGGAAAACCTTACCAATTTAACACAACAGGCTCTGGAAAATGGGAAGGCGGACCAAGCAAAGATTCGGTCTACATCTCCTCGTTGTATTTTACAATGACCAGCCTCACCAGTGTTGGATTTGGGAACATTGCTCCAACTACAGATGGAGAGAAGATCTTTGCTGTTGCTATGATGATGATTGGCTGTAAGTATTGGAGATTTTGTGTCTCACACACACAATGCTGAATAGCTATGTATCATGAATATTGATACCATAAGAACATCTGGAATAGCATCAAATATTATTGTGTAGATAATTATTTTGTTGACAATATATGTATTATTTCTTACTGATTAATTTTAAAATCACAAGTGGGATTATTGCTGTGACTATCAAAAAATCAATAATTTGGGAAGCAATATTCTGTCAATATCCTTTCAGTATTCTCTTGCAAATAAATCATAAAATGTGTTAAGCAATGAATGCACTACAAGTGGGCACAGATAGCCTTTGTGCCTGCATTTGGTATGTGGAAAAATCTTTGTATATCTGAGAGCTTGTATATATTGGACAAGTGGGAGGACATCCAGGAACATCTTGTAGGGGAGAGAAAAGATAAGGTTTCTAGAGGCCACAGATTCTGCTGTAGACTGAGCTTACAGTCAGATCCTAAAGCAACTGGGATGGTGCTGGCCTTGGGCACTTCCCTGGATCATGTATCATTGTCACAAGGGAATTCATATTACCAAGCTGTCCAGCTTTTGGCCATGTTGTCAGCTGTTACAGGATCTGCACTGTGAGTGCACTGAGAGTTTCTTGGAATTAAAAGCCATATGATGGCCACCATTAAACTAGGTCATGTTTTTCTAGGTAAAGGTAGAATTTGGACCAAATTAATGAAAAAAATCTACTTTGTACATGGAAGAGCCTATCATTATATGGAGAAAGAAAGAGGCTTCTGTATGATATTACATCAAAAGGAGAAAAAATGTCAGTCCTTGATATGCAGAAAATTGAAACCAAATATATAATGAAACTCATTTAGCATCACAGTGCCTGTTGTGATAGACATGTGAAGCTTTGAATCTGATGTGTCATTTTATAGCAACACTTGGTCTCATGTACTGAGGTGACATGCAGTGTTAAGCAGGCTCGTGGTTAGTGAGAAGTAGAAAGATAAACATTCTTGATTGAGTAGGGATTTGTACAGTTTAGCTATAAAAATTGTTAATTTTGTTCTTCTAGCTTTTTCTACTGCTATGAGTCCAATCATCTTAATAAAACACCTGTGTAGCATAAGGAAACTGTATATGAAGCTTGGAGAAAATGACACAGTTTCCTCATGAGAAGGTGCATTAGACAATGTGGCAGTGTAGTATAAAACAGGCTTATAAACATATTTCTTGATGAAGGTACCTGTTTTACAAGAAATATCCTAACCTTTGGCTGATTGTTCATTGGATTATGCTGATGATACTATCTAGACAAGACTAGCTAGTACTATTCAGTATTATTATTTAGTACTATGAGTGTTGAAGGAACATAACCTTCATAAAATCAAGAAGGTACATGGTGATATTTTGGAGTTGTGTCTGCTCCAAACTCTTCATATGAAAATGTGGTGGAGAGAAACTGAATTTAAGCAAGACAAATGTTGATAAACATCTGCTCTAAATTCTAAAATAAACTTTAATTTTGGCAAGCTGTAAAAAACAGCGTTTTGGCAATTTTAAATTTTGTGAATTAGATGGCATTGAGGGAAGTAATTTTGTTTGTATTTGGACTTACCTTTCTAACTCTAAAACTGTCTGTGTATCTGAGCACCTTTCTCCCATTAACAAATACACAGAAACCATTCACAATATATGCTTGCAGGAATGACAACTAATTAATCTAATGTTTGAGTTTATTTCTCTGGATTTTGTAGGGCCTTGATTGCTTTAAATGTACTGAAATTTTGGTCATTCCTCAGGATGGGAGGAACTAAAACTGATTTGTTTTGTTTACAACTATTCAGAGCTTAATTGTTGATAGACATGCTCCACCATAAAATTTTGTTACAATAACACTATTTTGCCTGTAGATTTAAGTGCTCAAACATTGATCTGAGCTTGAACTACATCTGTTTTGTAAGAATTTTGTCTGATGTGCTGGGAACCTGAAAGGCACATAGCAAATATATAGATGTGTGGGTGGGGAAACAAGTTTCCTGGCTAATGCTTTTGTATGTCACTCAGAAAAATTCATAGTTGTCCCTGGCCAAGTAACATGTTTGTTATGAGCTGAGCTACTCACAACACAGTTGGTGACTCTGTTCCTGTTATGGTCCTCATTTTACAGATAGCAGATCCCACAGATTTGTGCATGGGGCCATGGATGCCCAAAGCATCAGAAATAAGTAATTTCAAATCAATTCTGCTAATGTGTGCCCATTAATAAAAGGAAAGGGTATATGGTTTCTCATTTATATTTTGCCATTTACACTGCAATTCTTTTGGCACCTATATAGTGATGTATTCTTAAAAGCTATGGCTGTTTTCAGTAGCACAGGGAATGCCATTTTCTTTCCATGAAGGATGTGGAGAGAGCCTAATTACTTGGCTATAGAAAACTCCAGTTGAAGATAGGTGAAGTTTGCAGAGTCCGACCTTCAACATAGCACTCCATGAACTTCTTCCTAGTTTAAGAACTGCAAGAATTTATCTTGGGTTTGAAGTGGCTAAATATAGTCTGGGCAAAAATACACACCTGTATATTTAAGTAATTCAGTGAAATATGTAAAGTCAATTTACAACCTTTTCTGTATGAAATGGAAACATTGTCACTTATTCTTTGAGGATATTCCCATTCTTGTTCAGTTGATTGACAACAGGTTAACAAGATAGGTTTTGAGGTTTCAAAACTGCAACTATAGTGTAATTAAAAAAAAAGAAGAGTATTTGGGAAAAAATGTGTATTCACATGTAATTAATATTTCAAAATGATTTCCACAAAATTTTACTTTAAATAGACTGGAATTTTTTCATAGGAGGGTAGTTTTTTACCCCCCCGTGGGCCAGTTGACCTCCTGTGAATAAATAATAAAACTTATATTATCCTGATGGGGACAGATTTAGATGAACAGAGAGAAAATTATGACATTTCCTTCTCTTTGTGTGTTTTATCCTCTGGTCTTTTTAAATAGCAATGTGTTTTGTCAAAAACCTAGCAGGTTGTTAAACAGCACTGTAGCCAGATAAGCTTACAGCCACAATTTTATTAGCAAGATCCCTTTTGAAATTTTGATCTTCTCTTTATTTGCAAATTTCTTGAAACAAGGAAGATGGTCAACAAGTGTGAAAACGTCTTCGACCTCCACCTTGCTTTCATGGGCTATATATGTACATACCCTACAGAAAGTTAGGGTGCAGGTACTACTCCCGTGCACCGTAAGCACTTGCCTCCCACTGGTGGCTGACCGAGAAACTACAACAGTGTGATGCTTACCCCTTTCTGAATCCAGTTTAGTCGTAGCACTACTTTTGCACCCTCCCTCTGATTTTTGGTGTCAGTCATCTTGACTTCAGTTTGGTCCATAAGCTAGGCTGCCATGGTTTGGTAGGGGCACTCAAGAACTGCTTCTCTGGAGGGTAGATGTTGGCACCAAGCAGAGGGAAGGGAAGACTTTATTTTTAGAAGTGTGAACTCTTCCTACTCAGTGAGTTTAAGACTAAATAAATTAAATGTAAACATATGTACATACATAGCATGTGCATATACATACACAGAGAGAGTGCATATGTATTATAATGCTTAAAAAAAGAAAAAGAGAACAGAAGTTGGGTTTTTCTTATTCATTTTTGATATTCTAGAATAATTTTTAATAGAATGGATTTGATTGTGCAAAGTTCTTGTTATCACTGGGAAATGCTGGACATGAATTATGCTCCTTGAGAAGCATTGCCAGGTGGTGCAGTTTTGGAAGGCTTTTTCTGGTCCTTGTTTGTAGAAAACTTTAGTTTTTAGTTTTGGTTTGGTTTACTTATTCTGTCTGAGTATCTTTAATAGTTTCTGGGAGGAAAGTTGTGAACAGCAGCAGTACTTTTTTCTTTGACCTTGGAGTCTGTTGAGCTTCTCTGTTTCAGGAGAGGAGTTACCCTGTAAACAAGTTATTTTAAGACATATATTGCTCTCTTCTTCACTGGCAAAGAAGGCATGTGGTACAGTCCACACAAGACTATGATCATGGCCAAACAGGATGTTTGTGTCAGAACACCTCAGAGTATTACAAGCATTTGAAAGCTTAAGCAGTTTATAACTTGTGTCCTTCCATTTGTGTTCAGGATACTTATGCACAAAGAGGTAGAATTAATGCCCTGTGTTCTATCTTCCATGCAATTTGATTTTCATTGCTGCTCAGCCACTGATATATCCCCTCCTGGTCACTGCTTACTTCCTCTGTAAAGCTGAGTCCATGGCAGAAATACACTTGTATTACATTAATTCGTTGTAGACCCATCAACCACTAGTAATAGTACTTTGTTATAATGTCAGATAGCTACCTAAAAAAGTAGGCAAGATCACTCTCTTTCTTTTTTTATTCAATCATTCATTATAATAAAAATTCCAGGTAACATTTTATTAATTTAGAGTTATGTTAGTGAAATTATCTTGGACCACTGGGGAATTTTATCTGAGTTAAGTACAAATGTTGACCTAGTAAAAAGTTTAAGGTCTGTGAGCTTGTGAACGGAAGGATGGATATATTATGTTAGCAGTGCATAGGCACTGGGAAGGGATGATTGACGTGAATAAGCTGCGTGTGGGTATTGAGCCCATGGGGCTAGCTGGGTTGGTTGGTTTTATACTTGGGGCAAAGTATATGAAAGCATGACTTGGTCTTAGCAGTCCTGGTCTCTGCTTTGGGGCCACCTGCAGTGAAGTGTTTTTGTGCTTTCAAATACAATGACTGTGTGTGCTGTCTTACTGACCTTGTTGTGGCTGCAGTTTTCAGGGAGAAAGTTTTGTTGTTGGTTACTTTGACATGGCTAAGTGCAACCCCTGATTAGATTTGTGAGGAACTGCAACATACTCAGCATGTAGCCCTTGGGATGTATGGTCCATTGGTCAGCTCCAACAAAGGGGGATATGAGTAGGTGAAAAATGTTCTTGATTCTTGACCTCAAATATTGCACATCTGTTCGGGAAGAATAAATTATTTTAAAACAGGATGAAGTATTCAGTGGTTGCTCTTAATGTGAG
Organism: Chloroceryle aenea; assembly: GCA_013399075.1. Lineage (NCBI taxonomy): Eukaryota > Metazoa > Chordata > Aves > Coraciiformes > Cerylidae > Chloroceryle > Chloroceryle aenea. The sequence goes on from VWZY01000174.1 coordinate 162,058, forward strand.
TTTTGTGGAGGCTTGTTGCTTCTGATATTCATATTATTATGTAGCTTCATATCTGGGCACTCTGTCAGCAATCCCCTTGCTGTGCAGGTGGAGTAGGGATGAACAGTTCTGAAAATGCTTTGCATCTTCCACATGTAACATGCTGTAATACCGATAGATGCTTGGCTATCTGGATTGTGAGCAACTATTATTTGAGCAATCTATCATTCAGGAGCCTTTTGTTAGTGTTCTCAGTTGCACTCAAAGATCCCAAGCATTTGGTGCCTATTTATGCAAAATTCTACTTGTTAGGTAGAAAATTCCTGGAACTACAGGACTCATTCAAAGTACTGAAGTTCTCTGAGGAAAAGGCACGTGTCTGAATGCTAAACAAAATCATTAATTCCCCTGTGAACACTATAATTAGACCAGATGGTGATGGGGATCATGGAAAGTAAGAAAAAAGTAGGAGTTAAAGGTCAGTCTTGAGGTCACACATGCTCACATACTGTAATAAATTTTCAGCCTCTGAATTCGTTAATTGAAACAGACCAGAGACCAAATCCACTCACCTTCATTGATCTTGTGTAACACAAGTATTATGCAGTCCTGCAGCACTTCAGCTGTTGTCTCTGTTGTTGACACAGATCCTAGGAGTGTGGAGTAGCTGTCTCAGCTTTATTCAGCTGTGTCTGGGAACAGCTTTTTTCTCATTAGACATAAAAACAGGAATGACGATAACTTGAAGTAAATCTGAAAACATAATTAGGTAGTTTTATTTACAGTGCTTTTGTTGAAAGGAACAGAAATCTGCCCTACTAATGTGAAAATCCCTCTGAACTATAAGAAATTCTTGGTGGCTGGTATCATGACACGTAGGTCAGTGTTAGTCCTTCACAGCCTCACTGAGGATTATTGTGTTTTGGTGACCCCCATCAAGGTAGGAAGTGTTCAGAGGTTTTTGTGAACAAGGGTAGTCAGAAACTGGTGATAACTAGTTTATTGTTACTAAAATACCTGAACAAGATACAGTTGCATTAGATCATCATGTCTGATGATGTTCCCCGAGGCATGATTTTACTCATAATGTGGTTCATCGGTTGTTAGAGCAAATGAATGTGGCCATGCTGCCCGTGCACTTAGCAAACACAGATGTTGAGAAGCATGTATACCTATAGTACTCTTTTTAGGGGATGGGTGGCAGGGGCATGTTGAAACTCGTTTTGCTGGAAGTTGATGGCTTGAAACTGAGGGTCAGCCATGTGCCAAATGTTGTCTAGGTTTGCTGAAGATATCATACAGGGGCTCAGCACAGTGGCCTGTAAGACTTCAAACCCAAAGTAACTTTTTCTGTATTTGTGGTTATTGCAAGTGTGATGTTTTGATTTGAGGACATGCTGGGAAAGTAAAAAGAAACCTTGCTTTGCAGAAGTGGTCCTTTAGATACCTGCTTTTCTTCACTAACCCTGTCATGATGACAAAAATCTCTTAGGTACCACAGACTTTGTGGTAGCCACTAAAGTTGCAGATGGCACCCTTTAGTGTATTTCTTTTAATTCTCATCTGTCTTAGCCACCAGGAACAGTATTCAAGCTAGTAATTCCTAATTTAAAGGCCTGGAATTTATTTTTTCTTTTGTTTTTAAAATTTAATTATTATTAATAAGTAGGAACAGTCTTTGCAGATCTAGTCCCTCATCCCCCTCTGCTGTGCTTTATTCTTGTTTGAAACTAGTCATGAAATTTGAAGAGTTGGTGTGTTGTTGCTATAATTGTTAAGCAACTCTTTGAGATTTATGCATGCTATTTTGTGGGGGTGCTTTCTCCATTAGAATGAACCAACAGAAGTATCATGGATACGTTTCTCAGCTACACCAAGTTTCAGCAAAGAGGTAGGGCCAGCAGAAAATCTGAATAGTTTTTCTAAAGGTTGAGGATGGTTTGGCCATTACAGCAGGATTTGGTCTGGTTATCTCTAAATGTGAAAATACCTCAATTTTTCTTGTTAAGAGTAGAAAATGACTGTAAAAAAAAAAAAAAAAGATGAAGAAAGAAAAAAAGAGTAAAAACCAAACCCTCTGTAAAAAAACTCCAAAATGACACTTTCAAAAACCCTGAAGTCATTGCGATAAAAAAATCCATGGATTGACAGCATTGTTTTAGGCTTTTTGGCTATATAAACAATCCTTCAGACAGTTGAATCCTAAAGGATGCAGTTATCAGTGAAGCGCATCGGTATCTCTCATCAGTAAGCACTGGGCTGCACTAGGTCATGGTGGTATTTTCAGACCCACTGATGAGCCAGAGCGTCTGGCCCAAACAGAGTTACATCATTGATATTCAGTACAGACAGGACATGCTGGAAAGATACGGTCAGTGCTGACAGGCTTCACAACATAACAAACTCCAAACCCTGAACTTCTTGCTTAAAAATTGCCTCCTCCTTGGATAAGGACATCCAAGGCTTGCAGATTTTTCAAGGATTGCTTCTACTGTGACATAAACCACAGCAAAAGGGCAGACTTTAGGTGGCACGTATGTAAATAGAAAACTATAGAAATCATCATCTCCAGTCTAAGATGGAATGGAAGTTTTTTTCAGGTTCACAACACCAGTGCTAATGCTTTAATAAATTTATCTGAACTAACAACTATGGCTGTATGAGGAGTGGCCCATTCGTATCGGGTTAGTCATGACCTCACCACAACACACTTCTTACAGAAGAAAGAAAATGGGGTTTGTGAGGATATTAATAGGGTAGTACTTTGTTTCCTAGCCTGGTTTGGGGAAGCATAAACTAGCTCTGTGTGAGATGTTATTTCTTAATATGCAAAAGTGAGTAAGCAATATTTTTGTTACTTAAAGTGTATATAACCAGATTAAAGGCCACTGAAATTACTGCTGTTAAATTTCCAACAAAATGCAATTTGCAAATGGCAAGGGTAAATTGCCCATGTACTTTTGGTTGTGGGGGGGAAAAAGATAAAAATTCCTGTGCATACATATCACATACATATGCTTAATGACTTGTCTCATGATGTGTCATCTTGCTTGAATGACTTTAAAAATTTCAGGATGTACTTCAGCCTAATGGATCTAGGGAATGGCCTTACCTCAGAAGTTAACTGCTAGAATAGTCCTGGGAAATGTACTCCAAGTCATTGTCAGTATCATGGAAATCCAATCACATTAATTTTTGAAGGGATGTTTTTGTGAAAATTTTTAATTCTCAAGGTTCTTAGAATCTGTTGTCTTCTGCAGAGCATAACGTTTCTCCCCAAGACACTGGACAACTTTTGAAAGGACTGTAAATGCAAACAGAGAAAAAGTGGTTCTGTTTGACAGAAGATGAAAGCTATAGAATGTTAACAGTTTGGGTATCTTATTGGTGTATGGGATAGAGCTCACACTACAGTAATATTACAGATAATTGCCTTTTTTTCTCTTTGTTGCACAGTGTTTCTAAAAGTTTATCTTGAAATATTTAATGGTAATGAGGAGGATAAGGAAATTAAATAGGTATCCCAGCTGTAGATGTGTCTCTGAAGAAATATCTTTCATATCACATGCTTACTAGTGCAGAATTTTGCTTTCTTTGGGCCATTTCTAACATTCTCCTGTAAGTAGATTTAAAACACTGAAATGCACTGGCTCTTTCAGTCTTTCATCAGCATGTGCAACCAACTTGTTTTGAATTCTGAAAGAACATTATTCAAGATAATGTTTGAGAGGGAAGTGATCATACATCCAGAACATGGACCAAAAGTGCAGAGGAGCATAAAAGGAGAAAAGAATATTTCAGGCAGGTAAACCAGTGGATAATATAAAAGGTGAATATTTAGTTCCAGGTGAAAAAAACTTCTGCAAGAGACACTGTGTTTTGATATGCAGAACAGCAAACCTGGGGGTTCAGTTTATAATTTTATTCTTGTGGCACATAAATGTAATCTAGAAGAGCATAGTTTGTCTTGTCAGAATTTTATTCTGAAATCCCACCTGTGAAATTGTCTAAATACTTATAGCACATAAAAAGTGTAACAGATTTTTCTTTCTCTTTGCAGTCTTGGGAGGCCTTTCCTTAAGCAGCAGCTCTGTTGCTGAAAGATAGAAATCCTGGACAAGGACTTGGTTTTGCATGAGAATAATCTGTGTTTCAAAGTCCATTTCTGCCGAAGAAAAATCCTGTTAGATAGGCAAGGGAAAAAAAATTATCAAAATAGCACATCTGCTCACCTGACATATCATTACACTTGTCATCTAGTGTGTGGAATATGACAGAAGACCTGAAGTACCTTTCACTTCTGCATCTGCTTTAAATATTCTATAGTTATTTTAATATATAATTGCTACTGAACTCAAACAGATCTGCTGTAGAAATAGCTAGCCTAGCTGCAATATATATGGTTTACGGATCATAATATGTCCCTAACCAATCAGAGGAGTTATCTCATGACATCTTGAGAATGAACAAAGATTAATTGTGCATGAAAAATCAGTGAGTTGTTATGGATTTGGCTGGTTTTGTATTTTAAAGAAAGATTTGGCAATTGATAAAAATAACTAATGGTCTAGAGAACATAGATGCTGCTGTTGATCATATGAGGTTTCCTGGAAAGGAGACCTCTGAAATACTCTTGATCTGAATTGTTTACTTTGTGGGTGAAAGAGCACTGGAATAGGCTGTCCAGAGAGGTGGTTGAGCCTCCATCTCTGGAGGTGTTCACCTGAATGTGTTCCTGTGTAACCAACTCTAGGTGAAGCTGCCTTGGCAGGGAGGTTGGACTAGAAGATAGTTGGATCTCCTGAGATCCCTTCCAGTCCCTATTATTCTGTGATCTGAAGAGATGTCCTATCATAAGCATCAGCTTGACGGAAGAAATTCTGATCTCCTGAGAAAATACAGAATATATGTGAAAATGTCAGTATCTTTTATCCACAGTACAGCAACCTTTGCTTCAACTGGTGTGAAAAATTTGAAAGGAGACAAGTCAATTATAAATAGGACCTCTTGCCTGGAAGGAAGTAGAAAATTTATTCTTCTAACCAAAGGGTTTTGACAGCCAGTAGGTTCTAAAATCCTGCCTTATGGCAAAGAATGAAATAGTTGAGGTATTAAGGCCTGACTGTTCTTACTCATCTCAAGATGAATTGGGAATGTTTTTTTTCCTCCTTTAAAATCAAACCAGTAACTGTACCAGGTGCTGTGGAAATAAATTCTTCTGGTCAGATGATAGGCAAACCTTGCACTCCCCTGTCACCATTTGAAAAGCAGAAATGGGTTGCTTGATAAATGCAGGTGAGTGGGATGATTCAGGGTCATGGGTCAGTAGTTCTTCGATGTTAATAGATTCTGAGGAGTTTTCACTACAAAGTAAGAGGAGAGGGTGCTGGAGATGAGCAACATCTTCCAAATGTTCAGAGAAAAAATTGAAGGAGATAAAATTTGCCTGAAGATAAAGAATTAATTTCTGTCTTTGAAAAGGGCAGAGGGCTTTTTTTCAAGTTATTTTCTGGTAAAATTAACATTTACTACAAAAGCATAGGAAATAATACCAGGGTTTTTGGATCATCAAGGTATAAAAAAACCTTCGTCTGAGATTCTCAGCAGTTCATTAAGTGAATTCTGAAACTGTAAACTTATTTATTACAGCTGTAACACTGATTGACAGTTTGTACTTTCAGTACAACTTTTGTAAAATATGAAGTAACACACTTGCTTCAATTTTGAACCAACCCCATCTTAATTTTCCTTTTTCAAAAATCTTTCACCTTTATCATACTTAGAGGGCAAGTAGAATTCTACCTCCTAATGGTCAGGTCTACTGTCGCACTTTGTGTGTGTTGTTGCAAATAACCCAGTATTTATTAAAATGCACTTTAAATATGATGGGGCCATTCTGTTCCCAGGTCTCTTTCCTATAATGGGCCATGAGATCTTTCATCTTACTTTTCTCTCACCTCCCTGCATAAACTGTCATTTCTGGGCCTGTCATTGCATTGAGCTTTGTCATGCCACATTAGCATCTTCATTGTGGTGCTGGTGGTGTTTTTGTTTTGTTTTGTTTTCTCGTTGGTTGGTTGATGGCTGGTTTTTTTTTGGGGGGGGGGCGGCA
>VWZY01000174.1:168283-244599 GCA_013399075.1 Chloroceryle aenea
AGTTGGTTGGGGTGGGTTGGTTGGTTGTTTATTCCACAGAGAGAATTCCGTAAGGAACTGGAAAAAATACCTAACTTGCCTTGTAGTGCTCCTTTGCTTTTGAAGGAGTTATTATAATCTGTAATTCCTTGAACTTCTTATTCCTTAAACATTTCTTGGACTTTATGCTTCACTCAGTTTAGTGCATTTAAAGACAAGGAATGGAAAGGAAAGTGATTTCCTGTATTGTAAAGAGGCAAATAGGCTATGATTTGTTGATTCAGTTTTGTTTTGAATATTTTTGATTCTACTTATTCTTTCTTTATAAAAGCCTTTCTTCACATGACTGGGAAAAATATAAAATCATTTTTACCAGGAACTAAGTATGCCATAACTAAAATTTCAAGGAACTGACTTTCTCACACTCCTTGCAAATAAGTTGCCTGCATATTAATAATGAAGTAAAAGCTACAGAATGTGGGAGGGAAAATGAGCATTTTTTCTTGAAGGGAGCCTTATTCCATTTTAAGATAACAACCTCTGGTGAATATCAGAGTGGAATTATCATATAGGTGCCACACTGACTGTGGGCAGCTAGAAGGAGGAGAAGACCTAGCTGTGTGCCACCTTTGACATCTTAAGCTGTTCTGATCTTCTCATGAAGAGAAAATAATATCTAATACTGCTTTGAACCTTCATGTCCATAGTAAACTCAAGTGATGGGAAGCTGTGTGAGAAGCTGTAAATGCCTCTGTAAGAGGCATTGGGATGCAGTTGCCAGTGCCCTGTAATGTAAAGTCCCCTTCCTCGCTTTCCCATCCTGCCTACTCTCTCATGCTGGCAGGTGTAAGATGGAAGCACATAACTACTGAGTTTCCCTTGCTTCTTTTGATTCCATTCTGGGGTGTGTGGGTGCACAAAAAGAGGAGCAAGTGTTGAGAGCAACAGAAGCTGCAGTTGAACCTAAGGTGTTTAATAGTTTGCAAAGAAAAAGAGAGAACTTCTTTTTTTTTGACTACTTTCCAAAATAAACAGAATCTTTCACAGTGCATGGTTTTCTTATACTAGTTACAGACCTGTGGTCCATAAGATGAGCGTTCTCTTCTTCAGTCTTTTCAACTTAAAGAGCATGGTTTGTAGTAAGATGCTTTGAAGCAGACAAAGACTTGAAGAGGGAATTTGAGATACTTATGTGAGAAGAATGTATACTGGGGTATGAGGTAAGTATGGCCAGTTAACTGTACTGATTTTATCAGGTTTGATTATTGTACTGTACCAAGTGTATGAGATTCTGATCATGATTATGTCAATATAAAAGATATCTCCCTTTATGAAAGTGTAGTTCAGATCAGAATAGATTTCTCTTTTATTCATATGCAGACTTCAATAATAGAGAATAGGGAAGGAAGGAAGGAAGGAAGGAAGGAAGACTATTGTTTTATGGCACCATTGGGTTACGTGTTTGGGCGGGCAGGCAGACAGAAGAAAACGCTCTGACTCACAACCAGTTTGTGTTGAAATGGAAAATATGATACAGCACACAAATATAGCAAAAAGGTATGAATGGTTTAGTACATGGAGTACTGGCCCCGTTGCAAGGGTCCATAGCACAGTGAAGTGGGCAGTTCAGTACTTCAGTGACCAGTGGCATACTGGAGCAGATGAGACATTCAGAAAAGTAGGGGAGATAAGAGAGCTTGAGGGCAACCACACTTCCCAAGCTATTTGCTTTTAGTTGGGAAGGACAGCAGTCTGCTATGAAGCTTGTCATCTCCTAGTGAGTTCCAGTAACAACTCTGGTAGAGCTGACCAGGAACAGAACTAACTTTGTAGCCTTACACACTCTACACAAATGTGTAAATCTGTGTTGATGATATACTACTGTTGTTGTAGTAGTAGTTACGCATTTTCCTTCCTACAGCTGTTCTGTAAGCCCCATCATGGCTGTGCTCTCTCTTAAGCAGAGATTTAATATGAGATAATGTCAGAAGTGGAGAGCAGTGGGGAAGAAATCTGTGTATGCGTTTGGCAGCTGCATATGGATGAAAAATGCTGCTTCTTGTAAGCTTTTGATGTATGGGATATCTGGCAGTACTTAACAATATGAAGTGTACTGACCTGGTAGGGCTTGGGGCCAGAATCTGTAGGCCCAGGCTTTAAGGTGACACTGGAGATGGATGAAGAGTTTTGATTAATTTGGGGTAAATGGGCAGCGACAGAAGCTGCTTCCCAGAAGAAGGCAGTATGGGTGGAGGGAAAGAATGAACTTCAGTCTAAGACTGCTGTGTCTGTGCATGCATGTGCATTGCTTTCCTCCTGTAATTACTGTCTCTAACCCTCTTTTGCCAGAGAGCACTGCTTTATACTTTTAAGAGGAAAGTATTTGGGTTTGTACCATTTTCTATGGAGTGATGCACAAAATGGTTGATAGATGGTAATGGTTGCCTGAGGCCACACTGCCAAATTCCCCACTGGTTGCTAAGAGGAAAGTTTTGTCCTTCAATAACTACACAGTAATACTTCTGTTTTAACAGCTTTGGAGCACCTTGCCATTGGCTGCTGGTTGCCTGGTGAACCAAGTGAATGCCTGTAAAGCAGGGCTACTTCCCAAATGACCTGCTGTTTGAAATGCCCATTAACTGCAGGTCATTTTAAATGCTACAGAATTGCTTGCTTCTCACAGTTCAACAGGCTGTAGATTAATCAAAAATGAGGGGGCGAAAAAAAAGCACTTGCTGTAATTATAGCTGAGAAACAGCAAGTTTCCTCCAGAGTCTTTGCTGAGCCCTTGTCCAGAGTGGATAGAGAAAGCAAGTGCCCCACTTCTGAATGATCAGGCCTTCTAGGAGAGAGATGGAAGTATATAAATGTGCTAACTGAAGGAAATAATCAACACACAATCCACAAAACGTATTCTACCCTAAGGATAAAATTTTGCTTTTGCACTCTCCTGTCTCTAGCGATGCTTTTCCTGAAGTGTTCTGGGAGGAGTTGTAAAGGTTCTGACCCTGCAGGAGCTGCCAGTGTTTTGAGAACTTTTGCAGTAAAGGAAGGCAAATTATCTTCCATCCAAGTGTTGGATTTCTTCTGAGGTTGACTTAGAATCTGTGCTTGTAAATGCACTTTTCTTCATAAAATGTTATTGAAGCAGATATTCAAATTGTCAGATTTGAATGTTCAAAGAAAAAATTTCCTGATGAGAGAATTGGAGACTATTTCATTTTTTGCCTTTAACTCCTGGCAAGTTATTTTGACCAGTATTTTCAAGGGTGATGGATAATTTGTGTTTTAACTTCTGATTTTCCTCGCTTGGTACATGGCAAACCTGACTTTATGTTGCTATGCCTATATTATAACTATCTGTACTGGTGATCCACTGGAAAACTCTGACCTTGGACAACAATAGCTAAGACAGACGTGAGAGTATATGATTTTTCAAGTTAAAGATATACATACGTAGATGTCAATGGCACCTAAGCAGGTTGTTTAATAAAGTCTAGATGTGACTGTAAAAATTAAAATGTGAATGAAAAACTTCAACAGAGAAGTCTAGTAGCATAGGCTAATTCTACTAGTTTAAACCCCCTAGTGGTGATGTGTGGGTTTTTTTTTTCTTTTTCTTTTTTTTTTCTTTGTGTTTTTTGTGTGTGTGTGTTTTTTTATTTGTGTGTGAGTGTGTGTGGAAACAAACACACTTTCAATGCTGGTATTATTTTTTTTCTGGTCCTGTCAGGGAGGAGCTGCAACTTGCAGATATGCATCCTCTCCAGTGAGAGAGAGGACTGCACCTTCCCAGTATCAGCTGATAAGCTTAGTGCTGCTATCTGTGCACCAGCAAAACCACCCTGTGCTTCTGTATTCCTTGCGTGATCTCTGTGCTGTTTCTGTATTGCATCATTGTGCTGTGAGTACACTGACTATGCTGTAATTCAGACTGTGGACTTTAAAAATTATCATCAGACAAGTAAACAGTGCATAACAACTATGATCGTCAATTCAAAACAGCTTGATTGGACCAGTGTCTTCCCATTACAAAAGGAAAAACCTCAACCCCAAAACAAAGAGCTTTTTTACTGATGGCTTTGTGTCTTCCATGAGCTGATGATGTGTTTTATGTTATTGCTTGTTTTCCAACTCCTTCCTACCATTTCTGATTTTACTGCTATTATCTGTCTGCTGTCACCATGATAGTATTAGAAACAAAATGTAGCAACAGCTGTAATTAGGGTTGTCTACACATTTTCTTTCTATTTTCCATTTGACTCATGTTCCTAATTTTCTAAATCTTTCAATTTCCAACTTGAGATAATCAAGGTCAGTCATTTCTGAGAACAAGGGTGTTGTTTGTCCATTTAACAAAGCAAGATTTTTATCTTCAGAGCAGATATATAAGAAGCACAGGGCCGAAAACTGAAATTTGGTGACTAAAGAATATTTGTAGCTGAAAATTCCTAGAAAAAACCCAAGCCTTCTTTCAAGAAAGATACCAACAATGTAAGGACCTTTAATGGTGACCCATTGGAAAATGGTGGCCTCAAAAGACGCACAAGATTATGCAGTTAATGAACTAGCTTTTTACATAGTTTAATGTAAGTAGAAGTATTGAATAGCCATAAATTATATGTGTTGCCTTCCCTGTATGAATCACAAGAGAATGAATCATGGAAGTGACAGGGAGATAGATACCTGACTTGGGAAAAGATGGGCACGTTTAGATCCTGAAAGTCACTGCTGTGAGTACAACCTAAGACAAACAGGCACCCTTTAGCTGCCAGTACTTGTAGCTCAACCTGCAGCCTGACTGCATCTAAATGCTATGGGGAAGCACCCACTGGTGCCTCCATGCATGGGCTGGCCACCCAGCTGCAGCAGCAGGCAGTAACATCTGGTGGAGGAATGGTGTTGCTGGAGCCCAGGGCATGTGTGTAGACTTAGGAGCATCTGGGAAAAGTTGATAGGTGACAGACAGGTGGAACTTAAATACCACATAGTATGTACCTAGTGGGTTAGCTATGCTCATCTTTGGTACCTGTGTCATTGTAAGCTTGCCTCAAAATGCACAGACATGGCTTTCTGAAATCCCAAGCACCAAATACAGGCTGGGTGGAATATGGATTGAGATCAGTCCTGAGGAGAAAGACCTGGGGGTGCTGGTTGATGAAAAGCTCAACATGAGCCAACAGCATGCTCACAGCATAGATAGCCAACCATATCCTGGGCTGCATCAAAAGTGTGAGTAGCAGGTTGAGAGAGGTGATTCTACCCTCTACACCACTCTCATGACACCTCACCTAGAGTACTGTGTTCAGCTCTGGAGCCTCCAACACAGGAAGGGCATCGACCAGTTTGAGTAGGTCCAAAGAGGGGCCACAAAGATTATCAGAGGGCTGGAACACCTCTCTGATAAAGACAGGCTGAGAAAGTGGGGGTTTTCAGCCTGGAGAAGAGAATACTCCAGGGAGAGCTTATTGTGGTCTTCCGGTATCAGAAGGGGACCTACAAGAAAGATGGGGAGGGAGTTTTTACAAGGGCTTGTAGTGATAGGTTAAGGAATAATGGCTTCAAACAGGAAGAGAGTAGATTTGGATTGGAAATTAGGAAGAAGCTGTTTGCTGTGAGGGCAGTAAGGCACTGGAACAGGTTGGCTGGGGAAACTGTGGATTCTCCCTCACTGGATGTGTTTCAAGTCCATGTTGGATGGGGCTTTGAGCAGCCTGGTCTAGTGGGAGGTGTCCCTGCCTGTGGCAGGTGACTTGGAACTAGATGATCTTTGAGGTCCCTTCTAAACCAAACCATTCTATGATTCTGTGCTAGACATCACCCAAGCTGCGTTGCTATGCACAAGTGTCAGCATGTCTGTCTGTCAGCCAAGGGTGACTTGTTGGTGTGTTTTGTGATATGTGAAGTTGGAGCTTTTTTGCATGATTTTGTTTGCTGAGGTCCTTGAAAGCATCCTCCTTGTGTCTTTTTTTGGAGAGTATATTTCCTTGTGCTGTGTTCCTCTCTAGGCCACTTCAGTTTGGGCGCTGATTTTTAGATATATGGGACTGGCAATTTGTGAGTTAACTGGTGATGTCTGTGTGCTGCTATTAATCAAAATATGTGTTTGATTAATTAAACTTTTGTCCTGGACAGCAGCTGTTTTGTCATTTGCCTCCAGGTTACTCCCCAGTTGGGATCATTCTGAAACTTGCTGTTTTGGGTTGGCAGAATTGGGTAGTGCACTGACCTTTCCCCCTTAATCTTAAACTTCCTTCTATTTTAAAATGTAAATGTAATTGATCAGCTTCTATACTGCTTGTCTTTGGAAGTGTGTGACTCTACTATGCAATGGTGGGAGAGAGCCTTTTGCACCAGTTTACACTAATTTGTTTTTTGGTGCATATGTGCACTTTGTGTTAAGCTTATGGATGCTGTGCTGGATGCACAGACCCAGAGGGAAAAACTAAGTCTTGCTTTTGTAGCATTAATTTTGTTTTGTTTTGCGTTGCCCTCCCTCCTCCCCCACCTTATACTGTTAGCTGTTTTGTATCACAGCTTGTCTGGGGAACTGTTGACTTGTACAGGGATAGGATATGGAAGCTGACCTATAATGAATTCCAGAATCAGCTCTGGCTGAACCAGCAGTGTGAAAGCATGATAGCAAAGTGAAGGTACTGTTTCTGAGCTTTATGAGGTATTCCCATCTTTAGTAGCCATATTGAAATGAGAAGAGAATTTTGGTGTTTCTGCTCTTTAGGAAGTCTGCAGAGTTCTGGAACAGATCAGTAAGGATATGGATTTTCATGGAAAGAAAGAAATGTAGCATCATTGACTTCTTGGAAGTAGATAATAGCAGAGACTTAGTAAATCTTTCACTCTTCAGTTCTAGTTGCATCTCCTTTAACTTCTGCACAGGAATATTGCAGTGGTTATTAATTCTCTTTGCAGAAGAGTCAGTGTCGTGGTTCAGCGTTTGTCAGCTGCAAGGTGTCTGGCTGATGGTCTTTTTGAAGTACCTATGAGGGAGGACTTGGTGAAGAAACTCAGTTTCTTCCCCACCCATAACATTGTCTGGTTGTTTCTCTTTGTGGAAGCTCTAGCCCTTGGACAGATTTTAGACCAGGCAACAGTGATTAAAACACACTGCAAATGCTGGGTTGTTGAATTGGGAGTTTGGTGATGGACTGTATCATTTAATCAGATAGTTGTGTGTGTTCTTCTTGAGCTGAGTTACTTTCATTGGGGTACTTTGGCAGCTACTTAGGGGCATGAGGAGGTGTGGATATGGGGAGGTGGTACTAGTTTTAGAAATTAGATGTACTGCACCTAAAGCCAATGCAAAAGGTTTGTGTCTAGAAACTGAACATCAGAGGTGGTAGTTAGGTTCAGCTCAGCTGAGCACCTGGGATCCAGCCACACTTATGTCCCCTCACAGCAATTCATTGAGCATACAGCTGAGGAGTCTGGGCCAGACTGTGGCTATCCTGAAAGCAAGGAGAAATGTAGGTCTTCTGTATGGATCATTAGCTGACAGAAAGCAATAAAGAAATTGATACTTCTGTAGGACTGTAACTCTGGTAGGGTGAGTCTTACGGCAACATTGATGCTGTTATACCTTTTTCAGAATAACTCAGATTTTTAAATTTGAGTACTTAAGCAGATACTTAGGACTGGATTGTCCACAGCCTTGTAGCAATTGTAATAATTTATAGGCCTATAAAAATTTTCCTGCTGATTTTGTAGCAGGTTTTCATTCAGACTGTGCAGAATGGTCTAAATGACTGTAAATGCATTGGAAATGGAAACTGGGAAGTTCCATGCAAGTGTATGTTATATAGACATACAGACTTTGCTGATGTTTCACTGCTAACTAGTTTTCAATGTTCAGGGAATGAGCAGAAGGAACTAATGCAGAAGCTGTGTTGTCTTAATGGTGGATTTTTGGAATTGGTGACATACAGAAGAAGGAATTTAGCTTTGTGTGTGTGTAAAACGAGTATTTCTACTTGCTGAATACTTCAGTTTGCACCTTTTGGGTGGTTCTGGTCTTTTGGGGCAGTCAGAAGCCCTGTGTCATTTGGCTTGTTTCATCTGACGGTGCTCTGTATCTTGAAGTATCAAGCCTCAGGTTAGAAAGATTGCTTTTCAGAACAGAGAAGCATTTTAAATTGATGGCACTCTTACAGTGAATTCCTTTCCAGAAGACTGAACAGCAGCAAGCCTACAGAAGCCAATTCTTTTATACATTGCCTTATCCCTTGTGATTGCTGTGACAATTAAATAACTTCAGAGTAGAAAAAGTTCGAATGGCATTTGCCTTGAGCGTTCTTGTGCAGTGCTTTTCTAATGAGCTCCCACACTTCCAGCTTGCAACTTCTAGTACTTAAAGCTTTCTCTGTGCTTTCATCCTTATTGTAATGTTGATGAAGTAGGTTGTTTTAAAGACTTTTATTAGCAATTGTCCTTTTCGTGTATGAAACCATGGATTAAGGCAAGTAAAGGTTTCATATTCATTACAACTTAATTCTGTTCTAACTTTAGTCTAGCTGGAAGCATAAATCTATCAGACAGTACAAGGCAGTATAATACAGGAAAGAACAAAATCCCTAATAATGAACACTCAGAGTCCAAAGTATTTTTTTAAACAAATAACAAAATATTCATAAATTTTAATGAAACCGCTGTGAAAACACATTCCCACTATCACACTACTGTTGGAAACACTGAAGGACATTGCTCCTTTTCTGAGGATGAGGAAGAGGAGACTATTGATGTACAAGCAGAGGGAGTCAGGACTGGGCATTAACTGCTGGAGAGTTTCAGATCAGAGAGTCCTCATCTGGAAGGAGAAACATATGTGTGTGGTGAAGTATAAACAGACTTCCTTTAAGAACCTTCTGCCTTCTGTGTGATACATGTATGTATTTTCTCCCTCCTGCACTTGGATTAGGAACATGAAAACACAGTCCTGATTCCAGTAAGAAATGTTTTACAGAGCAATTTCCCTATTTCTTGTGCCCTTCTCAGACCACGCTAACATGAAACATGGAATGAGGTAGTGTTTAGAACTGTTTCATATCTCTACTTCTTAAACTGTAGAATAATAATGTCAGATTGGAAAGACTCCTAGCAAAATAGAGCCATACATCTGGGGAAGAAAAATGGTTCAAGAAGTTGGCAACATGCTCAGAAGAACCAGCATCTCCTCTCCTTCCAACCATGGAGCAGTGATCTCTAGATGGATGGATGCTGTCCCTGTTGGCACAGTGATGAGGAGAACTTGGGCAGGTGAAAATGTTATGAAGAGATTCACGGATGTGCAGAAGCTCTTGAAGATTTTTTCTGCCAGTCTGCAAAGTAGCAGAAAGGACTTTATCCCTCCTTTTCACACCCTGACTGTGACAACCTGTTTATTTAGGCTTCATCTGAAGAATACTGTTAGGACCCACCATTTTTGTTCTCTTTAGTGCCCTCTGTGATAATCTTTCTGGATTTGTTGTCTAGTCACCTTGGCTTGTTCAAAAGTGTTTATTCTTTCATCTTTCTGGTTTATTACCTAAGCTTTCAGCACTGAAAAAAATGAGTAAAGTAAATAAAAATCACAGAGTATTTGCTTTAGGATATAAAAAAATCAGCAAATTATTTTCATTAGCCTCTAGCAAAGACAACATTCTCACCGTACTATTTGTTATTACAGTCACTGTGTTTCTCTGTTCTGACTTGCACAGGCTAAAGTGTCTTGCATTGCAGTCACAATGCTGACACACTCTTTAAACAAAGCTTTTAGGGATGCTTGTTAGCCACAGCTCAGCCTGCTACTGCTGCCTTTCACTTACAGAACTTAGTGAGTGTTGTCCTACCTAAGTCAAGCAGTTTCTTTGTTAAGCACGCTTGTGGTACGATTAATTTTTCCTGGAGAAATGGTGATTCACCTAGATAGAGTGTTTCTGTTTTCTCTTGCGAGCTGGTTACCAAACCTTCAGGGAGAATTGGTGCTTGTTAAACTGTAGAAGCTGAAGAAGGTTCTGGATGCAGAAAATGGATGTTGCGGCCTGAAAAAAAAAATAAGCTGCTAGGCAAAGGACAATGCAAAAGGTGGAAAAAAAAAAACAAACCAAACCCCCAAACCCCTGCTGCATGTCTCATCAGCTGAAAAGTACCGCAAGTACAGTGTGGGAGCTAGCACATAGAGGAGAGTATCTGAATTGGCAAATATGGACTGAGTTCCCATCTCTGTCATGCACTCTCCTGTGTGACCTTGTGCAAACTGCTTGCTGTCTTTGCTTTGCCTGTCTTGCCTCTCAATCTTCACATCCTACTAGGACAGAATGTCTGTTAGTGTGCTCTGTACATGGCATACCACTGTGTAGCTATTCCTTTCCTCTGCAGTGCTACTCCAGAGTGTCTTTTTGACTTGGAGATTATTGGTATCAGTAAAGGTAAGCCTGTAAAGAAAATTGGACATTTAAACTCTTCTTCAACAATTCAGCTCTCGTCTGATGCTTTTCGTTACTCGTTTCTAAACTCACCAACATTCCTTTTCCGCTCCTTCATCCCCTTCTCTTATTTAGGTTTGCATCCCCATCCCTTCCTTCCCTCCTGTCCTCTAGCCTGTGAAGACTTCCTGTTCTCTTGACCATCTAATTTAACTTTGAATCTCTCCTAGTCATTAGACTTCTCTATTGACACTAAGAAGGTCTGTCGGCCTCTTGGATGGGTCATCTAAGCCATTGATTTAAATTTTTCAGTCTCTGTGATGCAGAGACTGCTAAATTGTTGCTCCTGTGACAGATTTCTGAAAGGCTGGAAGAAGACAGAGTATTGAATAGCAAATTGGAAGAGATGAGAGAGAACAGGGTGGCAGAACTTCTGGAAGGAAGCATGGAGAGTAATTTTGGGACAGGTAGATGACAGGAAATTGATAGGGGGAAATGGTTTTAAGAAGAGCATGTGTAGATGCAGAAAGGCAAGATAGATGGTTATCCATCAGAGGGACATGTGTCAGAAGAAACCAAAACCACAGTGACAGGATCCAAATGCCTAACATCAGGGGTGATATTTAGCACCAGCTTCAAGAGATGCTTATCCAGAAAATCTATCTGTGTAGTTTGCAGGTAGACTCTCTTATTTAAAAATAACCCAATAACAAACCAACGAACCTAAAAAAAAAAACAACACTAAGCCTGTGTACCATTCCAAACATGTGAAGTGAGCTTGACAGAAAAATATTTTAATAGCTTGGTGCTCATGTGCTGTTTAATTACAGCAACAGATCAAAGATAAGTATTCTGTCAAGAATCATTAATATCTTTTCACTAGTAGTAGCTATATAATATCAAAAATCTGATCTGTTGAAAAGCATTTTATGGTTGCCTTGTTTCAAACACCAGAAAATGAATATTCATGGTAGCACACACAGCTTACAAACACTTCTTCACTTCACACAGCTTTTAAAAGATGAGCATGCATCTTATTACCACAATTTAAGCGCTAAAATACATTTTTACTTCTTTATAATTTAATAACTTCAATGCCACTAAATGACATAGAATATAGTTACCACAGTTGTTTGCTCTGCAACTACTATTAGTCTCTAATTACTGTATGAGTTGTAAGATGATCTTGCCTCCATCACTGGGATCTGAACTGTCAGGCCTTTTCATTTAGGAATCCAAAGATCAGGATTTAGGTTCAGGAAGAGACATTGTTCTCACAGTATGTGCCCTGGTATCACAGTGATGAACAGTTTTGTCTGAGGTTTTATTCCTGATGATGGGCTAGCACTGACTTAAACTGAGATTCTGGCTACTTTTATGAGTTGCTTCAGTCACCTTATATCCCTGTGGTTCCTAAGCTTTTGTTGATGCACACATGTGAAATCACTTAAACCAATCTTAGAAACCACCCTTTTCCTGGGACTTTTGGATAGTAGGTGTTCTCCACCTGCTGGCTCTGGCCAAGTAAAGCTTCCTGGAGCATGTTATCTAGAAAATCCATTACTTTGTGCAGAGGTGAGAGCATATAAGTCTGTGCTTATGGCCAGAGATACCTGCTTCTACCATTCTTATCAATTACATCACGGTTAAAAGGCTCCAAGGATATGGAATGGCTCTGTTCTTATATTCCTAGTTATGGAGACTGGAATATGTCTAAGTATAAAAACTTTTCTTCTCATCCTTTTTCTTAAAGTACCTAGTCACCTTTAGGTGAAGGAACTTTACAGGAAAATGGGAGATCTGAGTTCAGGTCTCTACTCCTGCACTGGGTTTTAAACAGAGGCCTGACATGTCCCAGAATACATTGATTGTAAGGGAATATAGCTGCAATTTTCCCTCATTCTTCCCTAAGCAATGAGAAGCTTTGTGTGCCTAACTACTGGATAAGGTTTGTAACTGCAAATTACAGACAGAGGTACTTCATTACCTTTGAGAGTCCTCTGTGTTGGCCAGATCAAGCTGATTAGCATCTGGAAATGCCATTCTTGTGTGCCTTACCGATTCCAGGGGCAGCACAGGCAGTATAGCTCTCTAAAAAGGTTTCAGTAGGATATTACTAAATTGTTACTTCTGACTGTGTCAGTTTGTATATGTGCAAATATATTTGCATTTTGTGCTGGCTTGATAACATGCTTGCCAAAGCACAAAACACCAGCTACCTGACATTTTTTAGATATCAGATGATTTCTATGTAATGTTGTTTTTTTGTTTTTTTTTAAAGTAGACATTATCTCTTATGAAATAACATCTACCCCTGAGTATAATGATGTATCTTTTTTAGCAGTTATCTGTGTAACTCCTGTCTGTATGCATGCTTACCTTTACTGCTGCTTTTAGTCCTGCTAAGTTCTGATAAAACAACAGAGTCAGCCTGGAAGACAAACACCTTCAATACTGGAGCCATAGGAACACTGATGATTGACCATTTCTGCAAGTCAGTCTAGAACTCTCTTCACCACTCTAGAGAGAAGTACTCTACTCACATGCAGTCATCTGTGGTTTCTCATTAAAAACCTAAACAGTTGTTTCATTTATTTTTTGTTAAGCCATATGCATCTCCACTAACCTGTCATTTCACTTGTAAAGCAGGCCCCCTGGAGAAGCCACCATCTATGAGAGTTTCCCATTTCCCATTCCTGTACATACTGTATACACATATGGATTTTGGTCTGCAAGCACATCTGTGATTAGTGTGTGGGAGGCGCATGTCTCAGACCTAATTGTTCCAGTGACAGTTATTCTTTAACTGTTTTAAGTTATTCTTCAAATTAGTCTTCATCTGTGAATATCATCTTTATCTCAGACCTGATGGGTTTACTCAATGTAATGAAATACTTTAGTATTCTTTCTTATGTTGACAACACCATTAAATATTTGTAACTATTTAATGACACCAGAAAAGGGAAGCTTTTGGACCGGTTTGTCTTTAGTTTTGTTTGAGAAGTGTTTGAAAACTCTTTATGGAATATAGTCACATAACTTCCTTGTACTTTTTGCACCCAGAAGTAAAAGATGTGCACGTGAAAGATGGGATTGGCAGATCACTCGGTGACATCTTGCAGTCTTTCTATGGTTATTGAAGTAACAACACCCCAGGAGCCTGGCTCGCTAAGGCTATTGCATCAGAAGCTTCCAACTGAGATGCAGAGAAGCAAAGCAGTCACATACAGCACAGTCATGTTAAGTGCAATAGCTTTAGGAACTTAATTTCACAGTAAAGTTGATCTGAACTGTGAATTAATTGTTGTCATTAACTCTGGTATCCATTCATCCTGTCAGGTGCAGTCATGCTCTTAAGTCTAACTGACTGGCCTGTCAACTGAACAGGCCTGGCAGCACCTCAGTGATTAACACAACCTCTCTGTGCAGCCAGTGTATAGATCACTGGTTGTTTTGCAGTGTGACTGCTTGGAGCAAAGTCAGGTGCTAGTGAGTGTAAGACAGGTAAGCTAGAGAAGACCCAGGCTTCATCTTAATTACACACTTTCTGTAGTTTTAAGGGTTTTAAATAATTTTTGGTTTGGGGACAATGCAGTTAATCCAGATATGTTACTTTTCTCTGCAATCTGTGGGACAAGGGATGTACAATTTTTACACTGTCTGTCTGGGTGAGGCCAGCTCTCTACCACCCACCTCTGGATCACTTTACAATGAAACCATAGTACCTTCATCCCACTCTGCTTTTATATTGGGATAAAATTTTAAAATTTTACCTTTTATTTTGTTCTCAGAGAAGAGGAAGCCTGTAAAAAGATGGTGATGTACTTGCTACAGAGTCAGGACAAGCTTTTCTAAGTCAGTGGATGAAAGTTAGTGGTTGAAGAGAGGTGCTTTGTCTCAGTATTTCTCTTAACTGTGTCCTTAACTTTAATCAACAGGCATACATGCACATACCTGTAGAGTAGTGTTTAAAGCCTATGTTTAAGTCCATATGTGATTTGAGAACTGAAATCGCTGGAGTCTCAGGGGAGGCCTTAGGTCTTTCCTCCTTGTAGTCTTACTAGTAGATTCAGATCTCAACATATTCAGCAAGCTACCAACTTCACACGTGGGCACTGTGTTGGAAGTAGAGAGAATCTACCTGAATCCGTTTATCATTGGAACAAAGGATTGCTCTAAATATCTCAGTCAAATGTAAGATACCTTAATTAAATGAGATCTGGAATAATGACCAAAAGGAATTGCACTGGAGAATGCGGCTTTGGCAGTTGTCAGCTAGTGACTTCAGCCATCAACTCTTGTGTTGCATCAGTGATTTGGGGAAGTGCAGTCCAGAATTCAGTACGTGTAAGTGCTGAATGGTGGCTTTGGTGTGCACAATTCAGATCCAGTTCTGAACTCTCAGAGGCCACAGGTAGGCTATTGCAAAATCAGGCTCAGGAATTGCCAACAGGAATGGGCCTGAGCCAGCAGTACAAAGCCCAGCAGAACTTGTGGCAGCATTTCAGGGAAAGAGCCATAAAGTTTGGGTAGAAGACAATCTACTTGAGCCTCTTTAGATTTCCTTCCTGGAAGGCTTTGTTAGAAACACCATACAACTCATAGATGAAATAGGGTAAATAGATGAGCTATAAAAACTACATATGTAAGCAGTTTCACATGAAAAGGGTACAACTTTAACCTTATAGTCACTCCTTTCTTTATTCTTTTCCTAGCTGTTTTTTGTTTGTTTGTTTTGCTTTGGTTTATGTGTAGCTTTATTTCAGTAATGGATTTTAAAAAAAAGTTTGCTTGTAATTGGGGGTAACCATTTCAGATAAGTTGAGGATAGATAAAAAGCAGCTTTCAAAGCAAAAGCCTTCATATTACTGCAAGTCAATAAAACCCTAGAAGCAGTATCTGGAGATTTAATTTTAACCAAGTAATTGAAAGTGGCCATGCATTACCCTGTATAAACTGTAGAAGAAAAATGATTCCCTTAAATGGTTCAGTTGTCATTTAAATGGTGATCTTTTCATTAGTGCTGGGAAATGAAATGGAAATCCATTTCAATTTTCTAGACAATTTAAATTTTATTGTCCATAAAATTCACAAAACAGTAAAATAGTATCCTTTCCTGCAAACTGCAGAGGATTTAATCAGATTTTGCCATTTTAATAATTCTCATCATAGTAAAACTTGCTACTGAATACATGGACTTGAAGTCATCCTTCGTTGATAAAAGTGTCCTACTGGTGAGTCTGGCCTTCTATGTTTGGAATACAGATGGTTTTTGAAGCTATAATCTGTTTGTACAGTTAGTTTCCTCCTGATAACTGAATTTGCTTAGTCTAGAGCAAGGCTTAGAATTCGCCGAAGTACACGTTTAAAGCATAGAGCAGCATCAAGATCTTTTTCCTCTGCAAATCTTCTTGCCTGTTGCTCTTGCTATCCCATATTGCTGTATTTTGACTGAAATAAAATTGGATTTTTCAAGGAGCTTTCTGTGGACTCATTGATTAAGCTGTAATGGCTTAATGGCTCTTTGAAAGTCTTTTTGCTATCAAGAGCTAAGGCTTTAATTTCAGTTAATTACTAGGCATTACTGTGTTTGCAGTTAGTCACGTCTCTCTGGCAGGTGTCAGAATTTACCTGTAAATTGAGGCAGAACATATATTTGTATTTGGTTTATGATGTGCCTTTGTATGTAAAGTGGTGGGATTAACCAATCAGTGGAAGTACAGGGCCTTGCAGAAATATTGATGCCTTCAGATAATTTAAGTGAGAAGAGTCGGGTGAACTCATGAGTCTGAAAGTGCTGTTTGTTTCTAGTATAAGAACATGCAAAGGTTATGGTTATGGTTCTCAAAGTCTACCAGCTTGAAGTCTCTCTACATCCAGAATGCTCTTCTCTTTAATTCCTTTCAAGTGTCATGCTTGTATTGTCTTCTGTTGGATCCCTTTGCAGTACAAAAATAATGTACAACCAGACACCTCTTCCTTAATTTTGCAACCAAGAGCTTTCTTGCACGGCTAATGCTGAATTTTGTTTCATTGGCTTTTGTTCTCTTTGGCTCTGTTTGCTACTCTGATCAGTTTTGGTCTTTGTATATTCCCATGCTATTTGTCTCAGCCCAAACATGCTGAAGGCAAAAGCAAAGCCTGCTAGAGATTTGTGGTGCCCAGCCTTGTGAAATTCTTGTGAGCCAGGACACTTGCGATTGCTGCTTCCAGCTGTGGGTGTGCTACCAGATCAAATCAAAACAAAAAAACCCCTTCAGTTCTGAAGTGTCCTTAGGGATGCTGGAGTTCAGCATCTTCGGAAAGTTTCATGTTTTACCAACACTCGCCTCTCTTCTTCCATATTAAGGTTTAAACTTGCAAAATATAAGTGGTTTCAAGTCCCTGAGGTAATGGGACATTATTTGTCTATGGGTCTGTCTGATTTTATTTTGTAGAGTTAAGGAAAGGGTGTGAGGAGAGCAACAGTGGGAGCTGTTTGTGGTGTTTTTTCCATAGCAGTTCTTAACTCTTCCCTTTCTGCCTTTATACATTGCAGACAGCCTATTTTAAGGTGCACAGATGTTTCTACGACTTTAATCCTTGGTAGTTGCTGAAGTGGTTTCTTAGAGCAGCTGTTCCCTTGTTTGTCTCTGCCTTTCATTTCATTGCAGTTCTTTTTTTTTTTTTTTTTTTTGGTGATGGAAGAGGAAAAAAAAGTCATGGTGGTGTTTAGTGCTTATCAACTCTGTCCTCACTGGTGACCTATCCTTCTGCAGGGAAGAAAGACATTTTCATTGTAGCTGGAGCCCAGTGTTGTTCTTCTATGTCTCATCTGTCATCAGTAGGGTAATTTTAGCAAATGTGATGATGTGTGAGAAGATTTGCAGTAGGATTTGACTAAGAGTTTAATAAAATTTGTCTGTGGTCTCTCTTCTTTAATCCCAGAAGTGGTTCTGCCCCATAGATGGGTGCTTATATCCCTTGTGGCCTATTCAGGCTTTCTGCTTTGCTCTTTGCCATTGAGTTGATTTTCAGACTTGTTCAACTGATAGTAGCATGACAGTTTGATCTTTGCTACTGACTTCCCTTTGCTTGTGGGGTACCTAAGATGAGGTGCAAATTACAAGCTGGTGGAGTGAAAGAGGAGGGAGGTGGAGCAGTGTATCAGTTCAGCCTGTGAGAATAGAGAGCAATGGGAAGAGCATGATCTAACAGTCACTGGAACAGCATGGGGGAGAGCTCCTCTGGGAATTCAAAAACTTCTCTTTTTCCCAAAGTTGTGAAATTCAGGAATGGAAGTACATGCTGTGAAGATAGTAGCAACTGTAATTTGTTTTATACTGTGTGAAAATGTTATGTAAATATATTGTGAAAATTCGTAACGTGCATAATATTAACAGACTGATTAGATTATGGCTAAGTTGTTTACACTTATTCTTTACTTGCTAAATGAAATGATATCTCTATACGTTGCATTAATAAAAAAAGGTAGATGAAAGATTACAAATAGGAAACTTTATAATAGATAAGGCTTCCTAAGAAGTAGCAAATTAAGGAGCTCTGCATCTGTCTTGATAGAAAATGTGGTAACCTCTATAAATCTTGTACTATTGTTGAAGGTTATATAGATACTTGATAAGTAGACCTTCAGATTCTTAGGTTTCAAGTTGCAAGACTACAAATAACAATTCTATCAAAACTACTGCTGCAAACAATCCATTGATAGATACTTGTTCAGTTTGGTATTTGCTTGCAGACTGTAATTAACTATTCAGTATTTTTCTTTTAACTGCATGTTCTTTATCCATAAATAGGCATAATTATCACTAATCAAGACCCCTGATCTCAGTTGATTTACATTGTTCTAATTGCACATTCAAAACCCATGTGTTTTTCTCATATAATTATGTTATAATCCATACAATTATTAATTTCTGCTTTTCTTATCTGATCAATGTTAATTTATGTGACCTCACAATGTATTATCTGAAAAATGCCTCAAGGCATGCAATTTTTGTGGTTAATTTCTGTTTTGTCTTCAGTGAGAAGAGCAACAGGTTTTCAAGGCTGTGCTTTCTTTCAACCATCTATGATCTCAATGATTTGTTGTAAACTAGGAATTTGTTAGTGGAACAAAACTGCCATGTTACATTTCAGTCATCTATTATTTGTAAATCCATGTGTGTGCTTGTACTTAAGTTTTCACAGGCTACTCCTTAGGTATGTAAAAGGTTTTTGTACTGTTTTTTTAATTGTTAAGTAGAACTTATATGCAGGCAGGCAAACTTTCGGGATCAGTTTTCCAGAAAATGAAAATGAAGTCAGTTCAGTTCCAGAAAGTGCTGCAAGTCTTGGGGGCAAGATGTAAGAGGTTGTTCACTAGTTGATGTTGGTCTCACTTGTTGCTGTATAATTCTTACTCACACATTTTGTATGCAAGGGCTTTGGATGAGTGCACTTTGAACAAATCATCATCAATCTGATGATTCATCTCAGGAACCTCATGCGGCACTTACATCTGTAATTGGGGTAATTGCAAACCTTTCGTTCTTACAGATAGAAATTCTTACAATTCTAAAATCAGATCCCAGATCTTTCACTGTGGTAGCTGAGACCTGCACTGACTTGTATTTATTTCTCTATTCTTATGTCACATCATTAAGAGTAGCAGATGATTTGATGACCTTTCCAACCTGTTTCTGACCTTCATGATTCACTTGTGCGGGTAATTGGCTATTGAAATTACTATGCTTTTATCTGGGATATTATTTAAACACTACTTTAATAGGAGTGACACAGACTGCATTGTAAATGAGTAGCCACATTGTTTGGGACAATGCATTTTTTTTATCTATTGTCAGAAAAGAATATTAATGTTGGGGGGAGAGGCGGCATCTTTTTTTGGGGGACCTTGACATTCATGGAGAGGAGGTGTTGGAGATTTTGCTCTGTCGTAAATTGTTCAACTTTCTTCCTGTAGGAGAGTGTGCGTTTTTGAAATCCTTCTGGGGCTGCAGTGTACTGCAGTGGGTTCATTTCACTATTCCTTTGAAAAGAAGGAAAGGCACACAGCTAGCTATTTCTATGCAGAAGAGGTTAGCGTTTAATATGCTAATGTATCCACCCAATATTAAGCTGCAAAAATCCTTTGCATTAACGTGTCTTTAATAGTAATAAAGTGGTTAGCTAATGATAAATTAAGGATTGTAAATTAATGGATTTTTTTAAAAAATAAAAATTTAATATAGGCAGGAATATTTTTTTCTTGCCAATAGAATTGTCATACTGCAGCAGAGTAGCTGCAATTTGCAGTAGAAATGCCCTAGGACTGCTTGCCTCCTAATAATCAAAATGAAGAGCGCTTTGGGCTTCATGTAGCTGTAGAGTAATGGGACAGAGTGGGGACTCCCTTTTACCTTTGCTGGCATAGAGATATATGTCCCAAGATACTGAACACCCAGGTCTCACTGTTCTCCAGAGAGCAAGAGATAGTTGTGCACACCCAGGTATGGTTGCCCAAAAATCTACGGATAAGAATTCGCTTGTGACCAGCTTCCAAATCTATCAACTATTTTCAGCACTTTTCTGTCTGGCAGAAGAATGATGTTGGTGCGTGCTTTGCACTGCTGCAGTGTCCTGTCAGTGGGACTCTGCAGTTTTTTGAGCTCCTGGGCTCAGTTTCTCATAGGGAACTTTGTAAAAGTTTACTTAAGTAGGGCCTAAGATAGCATTATTATAGGATTGTGTTTACATCTCCATAATAGAGAGCAAAACAGGAGACCTAGTTAGGGGAGGGTGATGCTGTTCAAATAGAAAATACTCATGGATTAAGTAGCATTTATAGTAAATCTCTTTTTTTAAAGCTTTTCTTCATTCTTCAGTACTCATTGCATCAGATTTCTTGGTATGTTTTAGCACAGGAACCAGGTAAGTTTCTACAGAGGAAAAAAAATCTACATATTTCTGATCACTGTATCCCTATTCATACTCTCCCATTTTTTTTTAAACTGAGTTTGCATATTTTTTGTAGATCTAGTTATAGTATACATATCTGTACAGAGGGATAGTTGGAAAAGGGGAGAGCCGGTCTCTACAGGAAGTCATAAAAAGAAAAGAAGTAGAACATTGAGAAGGAATTCAGCAGTGGAAAGGCCTTGAACAAGTCTGAAATTGAAATTGCATCTCAGGATGACCAGGGAAAAGACAATCCTGTAATTTTTCTTTAACATTATCAAAGGGTTTGTCATTTGGTGGGGTTTTTTTTGGTGTGGGGGTTTTTTTTTACGCTTTTTTTTTTTTTTTTTGGTCATAAAACCCTAAAGCATCTGATCTGGCTTAAGGCTATCTGCCTATAACACTGACCTGAATAAATAGCTGCATTCTCTAAGGAAAGAATGGGATGAGGAATTTATTTTCTTTTTTATTTTTAAAGAGGGGGTGAGGGAGGAAATAGCAAAAAAGTGTATTCAGATATAAAAACCAAGAGAGTAGTTTGCTTTAAATATGACTTCGCAATTATTTACATGTATCTCAAGTGGCACAGATATGATACTGACAATTTAGTGCCTCTTTTGGGGGACAGGAAATGACAAAAAGGAAGAACTTCTTGAGCAAGCTGAAGCATTTGCTGGTGATTATTGGTGCATCTGCCTCTGTTACTTTCCCTCTGCAGCCAGCCTTTCATGTATCACTGACCTGATTCACAACACAGGAAAGCTCCCTGTTCTCGCTTCCTGTCTTTTTCTTTCATTCAGGGCTGGATTGGCTGGAAGAGCCTCAGCCCTAGCCTCTGTAAGCTGTCAAACATGACCATTGTGACTGCCACCAGCCCGCTGTTCTGTCTTGGGTTTCAACAGGTGGATTTTTTCAAGTCCTGTGTGTTTTCATCTGCTTCTCTCCATACCTGGAAGTACTGCCTTTTATTATTTTCTTTCTTTCTCATGTTTATTCTTAAAAGTATCTTGATGAACCAGCTGTTTTCATAACTGTGTTGAAGTCAGGAGGACTGTGCAGCAGTCTGCCTTTGAGGGCTCTAACTCTTGCCTCAGGCTTTGCTGTTCCTCTGCCTGAAGAATATAAAATGTTGTGTTCATTTTTATGTATTATTAAACTTACATCTATAAATCACTGACCCATGGTAGCTGTTTATTGCATATTCCATCTTCTGCTTTGATGCATCGTTGTTGTCACACTGAGGCGGATAATGATGACTCGGCTTACTACTGTGGTAATGCACTTAAAGCTTGGAAATCTGTCACTGATGGCATTTCAACAGAGGTGCTATAAACCGGAGACGAAATTTAAAAATATTTGTTGTTGAGCTATTTGTCTTAAAATTCTTGTGTCTTTTATTGTGGTTTGGTAAGGTTTTGGATAGTACAAATTGTTTGATGGACAGTTGTGTTTCAGGAACTTCATGTTGCAGG
Organism: Chloroceryle aenea; assembly: GCA_013399075.1. Taxonomy (NCBI): domain Eukaryota; kingdom Metazoa; phylum Chordata; class Aves; order Coraciiformes; family Cerylidae; genus Chloroceryle; species Chloroceryle aenea. Next base: position 190,089 of record VWZY01000174.1, read on the forward strand.
ACTTGTCATCACAAAAGTGGGTGGTGGCTCTCAAGTTGTAGTGCTGAAGGTGACCTACAAAATGCCTATCAGGCCCTCCTAACAAAGCATCAATATTTATATGGGTCTGGCATTTCCAGTCCTAAAGCCCAGTGGAACACAGACCAATCATCACAACTTATTATGTGTTCTATCTATTTTTTTCTTCTGTTTTACAGCCCTTCTGTATGCAACCATTTTTGGTAATGTGACAACCATATTTCAGCAAATGTATGCTAATACAAACAGATATCATGAAATGCTGAACAGTGTCCGGGACTTTCTAAAGCTCTACCAGGTTCCTAAAGGACTGAGTGAACGTGTGATGGATTACATCGTTTCCACCTGGTCAATGTCCAGAGGAATAGATACTGAAAAGGTAAGTAAACTAAACTGCAAGGAAAGAAGCCACATCCTGAAAGTATTTCATTAAAATAAACAGGAGGTATATTATTAGTAAAGAAGAAAAATATTCTTTAAATAGTTCCAAGTAGTAGCTTCCCTTAATTTTAAACTTTCAAATACAGTATTTTGGATATTCTGTCATACTGACATATGTTAGTGGTAAAAGTATGTATGTTTTAGTGATGACATTAAATAGTATAACAATGATGAAGGAACATATCAGTACATTAAGATAACTAAATAAAAATTTCCAAGTTCCAATACAACCTCAGAATTTCTTCAAATGAGATTTCTTTGCAATATTTCTATTGTGTGAGGTTGTTTGTAGTTCTGTGAGCCTGAACATGAAGTAAAATTTATTTTGTCTTTGTAGAATATGAAGGTATTCTGTGCACAGGTAAAAGATATTAATGAAAGCTGAAAGTCATTACTGTGATAACGTATTGTCTGAAATATGCCTTATGTGAAGCAAATGTTATCATCCTAATTCATTGAATTTATAAGTAAATTCCCATTGTGTCTTTCAAAGTAACAAATAGCCCTTCACCAGAACATATGTACAAAAATAACTACTTGCTGCTTTCATATTAGTTGCCAGCTTTTATGGAGGCAGATACTCTTTTTTTTTTCTGCTTGTAGGGTGGTTCATTTAGGAAATCATACCAGTGCTCTGGGTCACCAGCCTTGTGGTTGGTGGCTTAATTTAATATTCTAAACTGTAGATGATGCAGTTAAAGAGCAAACAATATAATTTCTGCCTAGCTGTTAAAGCGTCATTATGAAAGAGTAGAACAGATGTGGCCTTGCACTGGGCTCCCCGGAGACCAATGGGTACACATGGTGCTGTTTGCTTTCCTAAATGATCTTCAGCGTATCACCAGTTAGATCCCAGACTATGATTCTGGGCAGCACTGTTCATCATGCTAGCTTTCAGGAATAAATGGTGTTTTAGTAATAGACAGCACTGATTAGAAGCCATTCTGCCTGTTCGCTCACAAAATATCTTTGTGCAGAGTTACGGGTTTGAGGTAGGTACATTTAGGGAAGGTAGAGAGACAACATCTGGGGATACATATTGTAATGAATGATAGTGCTTTCATTCACACACACCCCCCTGCCCACNCATCATTTTAACAAAGGAACAAGAAAAAAATTGCCATGTAAAACATGTGTGGTTTAGCTTTTCTTCAAAGTTCATTCTTGGCTTCCTGTGATAAGGAAAGAAGTGCTTTAAGAATGTCTTTGAAGAAAGGGGGATAACCAAACCAAGCAGAACTTACTACAGCCTTTGAGAATTATCTGCATAAACAGGAGAAAAATCTCCAATTACCAGGCCATCAAATATGCTGTTGTTTTCAATAACTGCTGTTTCCATAGCTGAACTGGCAGTAGTGATGACTGTAAAACTAAGAAATCAACTTTCATCTGCATTGCAAAAGCTAGCATATATGTAAGGCCGACTAATGGCTTTGCCAATCCATAAACTCTCAGGTGTGAGCTCAGTTTGATGCCTGTGTATAAATTCTAGGATGTCATGAATAAAACATGCATTGCTCCTGAGACAGAACAGTAGCAGTAGTGGTGCTGTGTAATGCAGTGCATCTTTCTATAGGTGAGGCAGATATATAAAGATGAAATTATCACAGGATCAGTTTTCTTACTGGTTTTGTAGGCCACAGATTTGTCAGTTCAGTGTTAACTGCAGGCGTGCCAAGGGGTGACTACCAAAGCAAAGTCTGTAAGTCTAGAGGTATGCAGTATAACAAAATTTAACCAAGAGCTGCTGCAAGATTTTGAAATTAATCCATGAAGATACATTTCTTACCTCCCATACAAATGAAAGTCTTCAGCCATTTGTAACTCTCAAATGTCTTTAATCCCTTTAATTGTTGTGAAATCTGGAGACAACTTCTCTAAATGAAGAATGGAAAATGAGTTAACTTCCTCTTAGATGGGGAAACCAAAGAGCCTAATTTTAGATATTCTCATGGGTATTTAGATTTATTACTACAGTTTCTATTACAACAAACTTTTTTGTGCATGATATTCAAGTAACTGTGTTCATGTGTAATTCCAGTAGCAAAGTTTGTCATGCATCTGCAAAATGGAATGTGGGTTTGGTGTTTTGTTTGGTGTTTTTTTTTCTTTTTTTTTTTTTCCCCAGAGTAAATGAGATAATTGCAAAGACAGCTATAGCTACTGCCTGTGCTTCATGTTAAATGCTGGTCTTACTGCCCCAACTCATTTTTGTGAGACTGGAAAACTAAGAACTGAGAAGTTTGGCTGCTGCTCCCTGTGAGGCAACTGAGAGAGATCATCCTTGAGCGCCCTACACTTAAGCGCTATAGAAATATATCTCTTCTTAAAGTAATAGCTGTAACAGAAGGTGCACTTGGAGGTGGGCCAAAGATGATGATATTGGTAGTAGAGTCATTTGCCTTTGGAGTAGCAAGCATAGTATCTGGAACCAGTGTTCTGCAATAAGTTATAACCTTAATTCATAGAATCAGAATCGTAGAATACTTTAGGATTGGAAGGGACCTCAAAGATCATCTAGTTCCAAGTCACCTGCCACAGGCAGGGACACCTCCCACTAGACCAGGCTGCTCAAAGCCCCATCCAACATGGACTTGAAACACATCCAGTGAGGGAGAATCCACAGTTTCCCCAGCCAACCTGTTCCAGTGCCTTACTGCCCTCACAGCAAACAGCTTCTTCCTAATTTCCAATCCAAATCTACTCTCTTCCTGTTTGTAGCCATTATTCCTTAACCTATCACTACAAGCCCTTGTAAAAACTCCCTCCCCATCTTTCTTGTAGGCCCCCTTCTGATACCGGAAGACCACAATAAGCTCTCCCTGGAGTATTCTCTTCTCCAGGCTGAAAACCCCCACTTTCTCAGCCTGTCTTTATCAGAGAGGTGTTCCAGCCCTCTGATAATCTTTGTGGCCCCTCTTTGGACCTACTGCAACAGGTGTATATATACACTTCCTGTATTGGTGGATCTAGAGCTGCACACTGTACTCTAGGTGGGGTCTCACAAAAGCAGAGTAGAGAGGCAGAAGCTGACGTGGTCCTACATCCAGGCACAGGATCTTGCACTTGGCATTGTTGACATTCACTGCAACTCATTCAGTGTGACCATACAGCCAGTTTATTATTCATCCATCAAATCCATGTCTCTCCAATTTAGCAGGATGTTGTGCAGAATAGTGTCAAACACTTTCAACAAGTTTGGATAGATGATGTCAGTTGCTCTTCCCTTATCTACTGGTGCCGTAACTCCATCATAAAAGGCCACCAAATTTGTCAGGCGTGATTTGCCCTCACTGAAGCTATATTGGCTGCCACCAATCACCTCCTCNTTTCTCAGCCTGTCTTTATCAGAGAGGTGTTCCAGCCCTCTGATAATCTTTGTGGCCCCTCTTTGGACCCACTGCAACAGGTGTATATATACACTTCCTGTATTGGTGGATCTAGAGCTGCACACTGTACTCTAGGTGGGGTCTCACAAAAGCAGAGTAGAGAGGCAGAAGCTGACGTGGTCCTACATCCAGGCACAGGATCTTGCACTTGGCATTGTTGACATTCACTGCAACTCATTCAGTGTGACCATACAGCCAGTTTATTATTCATCCATCAAATCCATGTCTCTCCAATTTAGCAGGATGTTGTGCAGAATAGTGTCAAACACTTTCAACAAGTTTGGATAGATGATGTCAGTTGCTCTTCCCTTATCTACTGGTGCCGTAACTCCATCATAAAAGGCCACCAAATTTGTCAGGCGTGATTTGCCCTCACTGAAGCTATATTGGCTGCCACCAATCACCTCCTCATTTTCTATGTGCCTTATCAGAGCCTTCAGTAGGATCTGCTCTATGATTTTGCCAGGCACAGAGGTGTGACTGGCCTGTTTTTTCCTGGGTCTTCCTTCTTTCCCCTTTTGAAAATGAGGTTAAGTTTCCTGTTTTCCTGTCAATGGAAACTTCACCAGACTGACATGACTTTTCAAATGTGATGGAAAGTGGCTGGGGAACTTCATCTTCCAGTTCCCTCAGGACTTGAAGATGGATCTCATCATGTCCCATGGCGTTATATACCTTCAGGCTCTTCAGATGGTCTCAAACCTGATCTTCATGTAGAATGGGTGGATCTCCCCTCTCCCAGTCCCTGCATTTGCCTTCTGCAACTTGGGCGGCGTGGCTAGAGACCTTGCAGGTAAAAACTGAAGCAAAAAAGTCACTGAGCATCTCAACCTTCTCCATATCCGTAATGACCTGGTCTCCTGTTTCCTTCTGTAGAGAGCTTACATTTTCCCTAGCCTTCCTTTTATCACTGAAATACCTATAGAAGTTCTACATGTTGCCCTTAATGTCCCTGACCAGATTTAATTCTATCTGGGCTTTAGGTTGCCTAACCTGATCCCTGGCTGCTCAGACAACTTGTTTATATTCCTTGCAGGTTACTTGTCCTTGCTTCCACTCTCTGTATAATCTCTTTTTCTATCTATTTGTGTCCAGGAGCTTCTTGTTCATCCATGCAGGCCTCCTGGCATTCTTACCTGCCTTGCTCTTTTTTGGGACACTTTGCTCCTGGATTTGGAGGAGGTGGTCCTCGAATATTGTCTAGATTTCTTGGGCCCCTCTCCCCTCCAGGGCTTTATCCCATGGTATGCTACCAAACAGACCCCAGAAAAGGTTTAAGTCTTCTCTTGTGAAGTCCAGGGCAGTGAGCTTGCTGCACACCCTCCTTCTTGCCCTAAAGATTTTGAATTCCACCATTTTGTGGTCACTGCAGCCAAGGCTGCTCTTGAGCTTCACATTACCCACCAGGTGTTCTCTCTCACTGAGGAGAACAAGGTCCAGCATAGCACCTTTCCTCCTTGGTTTCACTACCACTTGTAGAAATTGTCATCATTGCATTACAGCTGGTGCCCTGCTGTGCTGTCCCTCCAACAGATGTCAGGGTGATACCTTTTTAATAATGGCAGATCAACCCATTCAGTGCCTCACCTGGATGTGTCTGCAGTCTTGGAAGCTTGACTCCCTACATTCTCCTGCAAATGGGCGTGGAGCTTGTTTGGAGATTCTAGCAAGGGAGCACAGCTACCACGTACCTTTGACTAATGAACAGTGCTCCACTATCAGGGAAGGTCATCCTCTCTGACTGAGCGTGCAGTTTCTGGAGGGATGCACATGAAGTGGTGAGGGAGGAAGGGGACACCTTCCTAGCCAGCCAGATCAGCTGAATCAACTGTAGTGATAAGTGGGGTGACAGATGTCACAGCTAGATCGTGCTCACATCCATGTGTGGGAGTAACTCTGAGGCTCACCCAGAATGCCCCTTAATTGGATAGAATAGTTATTACCGAAGGAAAAAAAAAAAAAAAAAGAGGCAGACTTTTAATACACAATGTTTTTTTCAAATAATGCGTCCTGAGATGTACTTTATCACAGATTATCCTCCAGTGATTTTGTCATCTCAAAACCCTGTTCGTGGTATTTCTAATGTTTTTGCCAGGAACTTTTAATCTGTACGTGCAGTAGTAATTCTATATTCTTTCCACTTGGCTGTCTGTATTACATTAAAAACCTTCAGAAATAGCCCTGACTAGTACCTGCTGTGGTAAACATAAGTTTGTGTATCTTTAGGAGCACGCATCATGAATTGCCATGAAGAATATTGCATTTGGAAGATCAAAAGTTGCCCAACACAGTATCATAGCTCAAAGTCCCTTTCTTGTGTGAGCAAAGAACTTGTTGCTGCCACTGAGGAGTTAATTTGAATACCTGCAAATCTCAGTGTTACGAGTCAATGAAATTTTTAATAATTTTTTTTTTTTTCTAAAGGGATATGAGATTACCCTTCTTACACAATATTTTTTCACTTGGAGCATATAATTTGTGCAGACCTTTTCTGACATCTACCTATCAAAAGAGTGACCTACACTCTAGAAACAATCCTTCAGGAAGCTTTTCTCCACCACTTTCAGTACTGCTGTGCTCTCAGTTTTGTTGTTTTAAAAACTGGAGGCATTATCCTGGTAATCCAATATCCAGCAGAGCATGTTGCTGAAAGTATTGTGGTCCTTCAGGTATTGTAAAGTAGACTAAGTTAGTGGCCTATGTGTATAAATAATATAAAATTAATGTATGGACTAAGATTAGAAATTTTATAAGGAGAAAAGTAGTTCTTAAGCCCTATGTAGTAAGCTGGGGATAATAGGCACATATAATCCATACACAAGAACTGATTGCCTAATTTCCTCTTCAGGTTTTGCAGATATGCCCTAAGGACATGAGAGCAGATATCTGCGTGCATCTGAACCGCAAAGTTTTCAAGGAGCACCCAGCCTTCAGGCTGGCAAGCGATGGGTGCCTTCGGGCACTTGCCATGGAATTTCAGACAGTGCACTGTGCCCCGGGTGACCTGATCTACCATGCTGGTGAAAGTGTCGACAGCCTTTGCTTTGTGGTTTCAGGGTCTTTGGAAGTGATCCAGGATGATGAAGTCGTTGCTATATTGGGTGAGTTTCACAGCTGATAATATGTATTTTGCATAAATATAGCTGCATAGAGTATTTCTATAGCCTCTTCTACTCAAGCACTTAATTCATTCTTTAAAAACTTCAGCTGAGTTAGCTTTACAACTTGGTGAGGTATATTTTATTGTCCTTCCTGTTCCACATAGGAAATAGGAAGGGCAATCATATCTCAAGATTTCTTCCACCCTATTTCTTCAGGTCAATGGAAATTCTACTTGATCATTGGGTCATTTTTGGAGTTCTTCATGTATCACCACATCTTTTTTTAGAAATTCCATTGAGGACTTCAGAGGAATTACTTTTACAGTGCTTGGTTTCCCTATCTCCCTCCCATGCTTCCCAATAATAATCCACTTTTCTTGGAAATTTTCCAATTACATTTATTAAAGTTCTTGTGTTGAAATAATGTTTATCTCTTCTAAAGTCAAATTAATGTAAAAATTTAGCCAATTTGTGTTAACTCGGAATGACAGCTTTCAGTTGGAGCCATTAAAAAAAAGCTGATAGTGGTGTGAACAACATTTTGAGGCAAAGCGAGGACAAAAGAGTGTGATAATCCCATAGATGTAAATGAATCATGGGGTGGCTGGAACATTGTGGAGGTGATACTTATAATTTGATTCTGTCAGACCCTTTTGTGATAAGGTAAATTTTCTCAGTTGCTTAACCCAGTACCTGTCACTCATAGCAGCCTGGAAAAGGAGAAGAAAACAGCTTGGTAATCTTACTCTTTCTGGACACAATACCCAACTCTCCTAAGAGGAATGTCTGATGGAAAATAAGGAGGCTAATAAATGTGCTGAGTTCAGTTTTTCTCTACTTCTGAACAGGATTGCATATATAGCATAGGATGAATTTGTGCCACAGTAAACTAAACAAGATGAAAGGTAGAAGGATAACTGATTCTCTTGTTTTGGAATCATGTGTGCTGTTCAGTGCTGTATGATAGTAGAAACTTTAGCTTTTCTAATTTACACTTTAAGAATTTACTACCTGTTGCCAAGTTGAACTCTCATGAGTTACCATGGCAAATGTAGAACAAACTATAAAGCCTCAGTTTGTATCATCTTTTATCCAGTAATGCTTCCTCCTGTGTCAATCACAATAAGAGAACTCCTTGCTTCTCTGTTAAATCAGTAGTTACAGATGAATGAGGCTGATCCCTTGATATCTGAATGAATAGAAATATTTTGTTATTGCTTTTCTCCTGGGACAGTAACTGTTGATCCTCTTCTCCCCACACCTTTATTTTTCTTGAATTTGGAGTTGGTTCTCTGGCTTGCACTATAGTTGATGAGCTCTGTCATTTTCTTTGTGAATACTGTAATTAGAGAGGAAAGTAAAATGAAGTGGGATTTGTTTCTGAGTTTGTGAGACTTCATTTTGGATAAATGTGTATCAATTTTTGTGTTTCTGTTTCTGGACTAACAAATCCCTTTTCTTCCGTGTGTGTGTTCATTCCTCAGGCAGTGAAGCCTTTGGTTAAAAGTGATTATGTGATTAACCAAGTTTTTCACTCTTCTGAATCAGAAAGACTTTCTTCTGCTTCATCATTCCATAATGTAATGGCCACATTACTGAAGGATGTTGCAGGAGATGGTTCAGGACTTCCCCCCCTAACTTCTCTGTACCCTCAGTTTTCTTATCTGTAGAGTAGAATTTATTTTTTTTAATTTCACGTTCAGCTAAATTTGTCAAGTTCTTGCTAAAAGCACAACAGATAAAGTGAGGCAAGGGAAAAAAAAGTCTGCATTGTACTAGAAACTTGATTGTTGCTGATCATTCATCCAGAACAGCCTATGCCATAAGTTTTGTTTACCAATCACAACTAAGCATAGCTGTGAACATGAGGCATGTAACAGTAAACCATGTGAGGAATGCTGTAGGATAATTTCAATTAACAGGTATGCTGGAGAGACCATAATCTCCTCTCAGATATTCTTGAAATAAAAATAAAAAATAATGCATAAATTATTCAAGGTGAACTATTTGCTCAGCTTTAGCTGTCACTTAATAAAGCAGCCTTTGCAATTTGCAATGTAACCTGTGTCTTCTTACAATAAAGAAATAAACTGCATCTCTAAATTAGTCTGTGTGACTGCTGCACAGCATTACATAAACCAAAGGCAAACTATGCATAATAGTTGAAGGATCCAATTCATATGAAACATTTTTAAGTTCTGAAATCATTTAGGCTTGCAGACTAGCATATACAAGTGTATTGTGTAGCCTTGGAATTTGGAGCGCACTGTGTACACTTGCATAATATCCTTCCAGAGTCATACCCAAGGGACAGGTATATTCTCAGTTCAGGCTTATGTTCTTACAACACGACGCCCTAACTTCTATTGACTTGGATTAATGCAAGTACTGAGTTGGAAAAAAATCGCACACAGGCCAGCAGTAAAAAAAAATTTCATTTTTTTTCTGTCCACTAAGATTGCTTTCTCCATTAATTTGACTTAGAGAAAAACATAAAAATGAGTAAAATTAAAATATAATTCTTTGAGGTGTTTAAAGTAAAAATTTAAAGAAATTGACACATTTTGTATTAAGTTTAATTTGTGATGAAAGATATATTTTTGAACTCTATCCAAAATTTCTGCTGAAATAGAGAAATTACTGATGTTCATGCAACACCAAATTTTTCGATTTGAGGTGTCAAAGAAACAAACCCAAAAAAGCAGAAAATTATATTTAAGCCAGGTGATTTATTTATTTGTGATTCATTCTAATGCAAATGGAGCAGAAAAGACATAGCAAGAAAACCCACTGTATTACTGTGGCTTTATGTAAACAGTTCTGTTTTCTGTAGTTCACTGTTCTTCCAGTTTTACTTAGACCTTTGTTATTGTGTTGGGTGAAGTATTGATGTAAACTCAGCACTTTGTGGAAGATAGAGACAAATCACATAGTCCCTGCCTTGAAGACAACTGATCACAGCACAGGTCATGCAGGAGTTTGACTGAGACTTTTCAGCTTGGCTTTGCTGACGACGTACCTATTTGAACTACTTTTGCTTAAAAACTTACTCATTTATCCAAATGTGGTTAGAGAAAATGGGTTGTTATGTCACTGTTAAAAGCAATCAACCATTTGTGTGCACTTCATTTGGCAGCTGTAGCTTTTCTGCCTGCCTTGGAGCAGACCTTTCAGGCTGAGCCACTGGCCATCTGTAAACCTGACCTTATCACAGGTCTTTTAAAAGTTAATGTATTTACTCATGCTTAGGAGAGATTTGCTACATTTTAATTTAATGAATATCTTCTTAAAAGATTCTTTCTGAATTAAATGTGTTCCAGGCAGGGAACCATAAGATCTGTCTGCAGCTTTCTTTGAAATATGCAGGGAGAAAGGGATTTTATTAGAAGCATAAAGTGAGCCTGCAAAACTAGTTGTTTTTTCTTAATTCAGGGAAGCTCACGAGAGCTGAACTGTCTTTCAGTACACTTTTTTTAGACTTTTGCACTATGAAAGTGTGCATTTCCTTAGTGCAGTGTGAGAATGTAAATGGTACTGTTGTAATCGAGAAACTGATGTTAAAAGCCCAGCTGAGCAGAGGATATGCCATTGCTGGGGCTAACAGGGTGCTTCCCTGGTGCTTCCCCCGTCCTCCAGCCTTTTAATCTGTACCTTTTTAATCTGTCCTCACCATGGCTGGAGGAAGTGCTAGTTCTTGTATTTTGTCTCCAACTGTATGTGTATATAGGTAATTTATGAAAATTACATAAAACAATGGCATAGTAGCAAAATTAATGTTTCATAAGTATTTTCTGGAGATACACAGACTGGATAGAAGGCCTTGTTAGAAAAGTATTTACATTGTGTTAATATATATGCAGTAAGGCCTAAATGACCAAGAAAGCCATTTTTGATCTTACTAAAGAGTAATAAATAGTGAGATATGACTGACATAACTGTACTCCAAAATTGAACAGTGATTTCCTATTCTCTAGGAAACCTGAAGGAAGTGATTCTTGGACCCAGTTTGGTTCCAACACTTTCTGCTTGAAACTGGGGTAATATTTGAAATTTAGGAAACCATTCCAGTAAATGGCTAATAAGACAACCACTGAAATTAGGGTGACAGTCTGTTTGGTTTTGGTTTTGTTTGTTTTTTTTTTTTCTACATAGCAACGAGGAGAGTATTGTCTTGTCCTTAAATTTTGCCTCAAAATTAACAGTTCCTAGAGGGTCAGACTGAGCAGCAGATCTTCACATATGTGAATTGTTCAGACTTGCTGGAGTGGTCTTGATGATCCCTGCAAGAAGGCCTTGTGTGTACAGATAGTAAGACTGGAGGTTAGTCTTGCGGATTTCATCAGAGACTGAGAGCCTTTAAGCCTTTAGCAATTAAAAAAAAAAAAAGTTCTGAAAAAACAGAGATGAGCAATGGATGAGAAAAATAACATTTGTTAGAAAGTTTATTTAAAAAAGAAAAACAACCCCACCACCCCAAACAGTTTACACCAAGAGAGAGACAGTTTATCCTATGTGTTGCACCACAGCTCTTCTGCGTTTATTATGTTCTTACTATCCTTATTTGAGCAAAACACTTTCGAAAGAATAAGCCTGTTATTGACTGTTGGTTTAGCAGACACAGATTCATAGAATATCCTTGGACCCAGGAGAATAATCAAGTTGCAACTCCTGGCTCCACAAAGGGCAGGTAAAGTGAATGAGATAGGAAGAGAAATCACAGAATGGGAGGGGTTGGAGAGACCTGTGGAGATCATAGAGTCCAATCCCCCTTCCAGACCAGGAAAACCCAGGGTGGGTTGCACAGGAACATGTCCAGGTGGGTTTTCAATGTCTTCAGAGATTGAGATCCCACCTCTCTGGGTAGCCCGTTCCAGTGCCCTGCCACCCTCAAAGTAAAGAAGTTCCTCCTCATGTTTAGATGGAACTTCATATGTACAAGTTTGTCCTGTCACTGGGTACCACTGAAAAAATAACAGCCCCATCTTCCTGACACCCACCCTTTAGATATTTAAAAGCATTGATAAGTTCCCCCCTCAGTCTTCTCTTCTCTAGACTAAAAAGACCCAAGACCCTCAGTCTTTCCTCATAAGAGAAATATTCTAGTCCCTTAATCATCTTTGTAGCCCTTTGCTGTACTGTCTCCAGTAGTTCCCTGTCCTTGAACTGGGAAGTAATTTATTGTGAGCAAGGAAAATGACTGCCATCCACAAGGAGCTTGTTGCTGCTGTTCCTTTCGCTGCTGTCAAAGGTGAAGGGAAATAACAGAATGTAGATATTACATAAGTATAAAACTATGTAGCAGTAGAATAGCAAGACTGGGTATTTATAGTCTAGACCTAGCTGCCTTCATCACTGTCACAGGGAAAGTGGGATATATCACCTTTTTCTTTTCCTTTTTTTTTTTTTTCGGATGTTCTGAAAGTTAGTGTGCAAAGGATGCATTTAGATTTTCATTTAAAATCCCTTGTGAGTTAGAGTAAAATTTAGATGTCACTGAAATACAGGTTTTTTATAATAATTTATAAAGCTGTAACATTGACAAGATTGGAGACTGTGGTTTTTACATGATAGTGTAGGAGAGCTTGGTGTACCATGTTTTTTTTCAGCAGGATATTAAATGCTCCATTTGCTTTGTGTGGAGAAGTTCCTGCTGACTTAATTTGATCTAATTGCAATCTTAAAGGAATGCTTTAAGAATAATTGTTTGTTTTCTTTGCAATTGCTTTGGCTTAATCATTTAGCCATAAGCATTTCTTTCAGATGTAGAAACAAGATGTTTGATTCAGATTTTGGTGGGACAGATTTGCATCCAGACAGGATAGTGCAAACTGAAAGGGCAGCTGTACCCCACGAATGGTTTATTTTAGAGGTGAAGAAATAGCAGTGCAGAAATATTATCTGTCTTAGTCTTCCTCAGTGGAAAAACATTGAATCTTCCACACAACCATGTGAGAATTGCTTCTCAGCAGACTTGAAGGTATCAGATAAGTTAACTGTGCTGAGCCCAGGCTGCTATCTTTAGACTGTCCGCTGTACATGAGCTAACTCAGGTTTCCCTAAACTAAGCTGCTTTGTGTACAACCCCATATTCAGAATTTAATTGTGTGTTTTGAGGCCTGTTCTTATTTAATATCAAGTCTTTGAACAAGTCCCTTCTCTACTTCATTTTTCACCTGAGTTCTAAATTTAGGTAAGCCTCCCTGTGTTAGAAATTCCAAGCTGCTGTGCTCTTAGGCTTAAGAAGTGGTAGTAGGATTATGGATGGCATTAGAGGGTTTTTTATTATTTTCGAAGACAGTATCTAACATCACAGCATTGTTTGTGCTATTGAATAAGGCTGTAATGTGACCAGCAGTGCTTTGAAAAAGGAATGACTGAAATTAATCTTTATCTTCAGGAGTTCTGTTGTGCTTTTTTTCTATTTATAGTTTAAAGCTTTTTTTTTTTTTAAGTTGACTTCACTTTCTGTGAAGTGATTCAGTGAACATCAACTGAAGTAATAATTTTAACAGTCTTATTTCCTCAATATGTGTACAATAACTCTATTAGCAAAAGTATTAGAATTGGAGATCCAACTAAACATTTCAAAAGACTGTGTCATAAATAGGTCTACACTAATACAAAACTTTAATTCACAGTGGATGTAAGAGCAGCACTAAAACTTTTACTGAGAAGTTTAGATCTGTTCCAAATGGTGTTTTAGGAGAGAGTATTCCTTATTCCTGTACTCCAGACATCTAAAAAATGCAGTGTGGGTTGACATCAGGAGTTGCCCATTTTGAGACTTCAGCCAGACTTGTTCTAACTACTGGTGGAGCATTGAAAGAAGGAATCACCCAAGCACCCCGTCCACTGTTACCTCTACATGGTCTGATTCTACAGGTTTTAAAAACACTTGATTAATCACTTGCTGGAATAACTGGAACAAAAGGGGATTCCCTGTGAATGGAAGGCTCAGTAGTGATCTTCTTGGCACTTGAAAGTCCTCTTTGGAAGGTTGTGATGTCTGACAGACTACTGGCAACAGAGATTTGTGATGCACTGACAGATGAAATTGAGAAGTGGTGGAGATGAGGCTCTTTGTTCCAGCATGTTCGTTAGTATCTCAAGCTGTGTTAGGCTTCTCCACCATGTTTCTATGCCTAGTCCAAACAGAGCTATGAAGAGAGAAACTATAATTTAACAAAGTTGGATTTCTAGAAAGGCCCTGCTTTCTAGCAGCTGAACCACTGAATTAACTTGTATTTTTGTTTTGGGTAGGGTTTTGTTTCTGCCTCAGAATTTTGTAGGAAGAAAAAGAATTTTTTTTTTCTTCACTGAAAAGCGAGGTTAAAAAACAAACAAACAAACAAACCAAACAAGAGAGAGATGCTCATGGAACACTTACTTTCCTTGGAGGAAAAAAAGTTTCAAATTACAACTTTTTTCAGAGGTATGATTCTGAGATAGTTAGATTTATCCTCAAGGAGTTGCTAGTAATATTAAGTAAAATGAAATATACTTTAGCTATGAACTTTGTGGGGTTTTAAAATATTTACTTTATGTATTTCAGAAGGTGATATCTACTATTTTAAGCTCTTGTGAATCCTTTTGTCTGAAATTAAAAAATCAAGTTTCAGGGCTTTCAAGCAATAGCTGTAGTATAAATCCCATTTCTAATTGATTGGGGAATAACTCTGAGGATATTGCAGTTTGAGCCTCTCGTACAGGGGTTTTGATCAGAGAACTACAACTGTCCATGCAATAACAACAGAGATTGATCTTTGTTTTTCCTATTAACCAATGCAAATAAATTCAAACATGTTTATTACTCTAGTTATTTGAGCTGGCAACTTCCATGTCTTGTGAATTTGTACAAACTGGCCAAATATTTAGATTTTTTTTTTTTATGGTAGCCATTGAAAAGCAAATAAGGGTAAATGCTTCAGGTTCTGGTGAAGCCTCCTACCTTTTTGTGAATAAGCCTGGTAAGTCCCAGTCGACATTTAAAAACTCTTCTCATCATAGTAAGTAGTGAAATATAATCCATGCTCTATTCAGAGAGACAAATAAACACATTAATTATAATAATAATAGGAATCTTAGCTGTAACTAATTCATGTTGTTGCTACTCATCCTGTGCTCTAAAATAAATGTTTTTATTTTGTCTCTACAGTACAGACTCTGCTTCAACAGAGAAAATTGACCCAGTTTTATAGTAAACTGTCTGCAAAATGTTGCCAAACTGTTTTAAATCATGAACAGATACTGTGTTTCTATTTTTGCACCAGGCAAATCACTGAAAGTGAAACTTCAGTTTATTATCACTAACACTTTTTGTTTCTGTGGCACTGATGCTCCGGCTTTTTTCTTCCTTGAGGTCCTACTAGAGAAAGAGAGTCATTAAAACCTGTGGTTAATGAAAAATAGTATATTCTCTACAGTGCAGTTGGTCATTCATTTCTCATTACATACCTAGTTTTTACTTGAGAAATCTTAAGAAAATCCTAAGTAGCAAATAACTTCCATGCATCTTGTCTTGCCTGTTGTACTGTGTTGGAGGACCAAACTACAGGTCATTCAGTGTCTTGTCAAGTTCTGCAATTCATCTGTGGGATGGATACTGAATACCTTGATGCCAAATGGTAGCTATAGTTTTTTGGGGCTGGCAGATATTTGTTGCTTTAAAACAATTCACCAAGAAGAAAAATTGGGTTTGCTCTGGTGTCTCTACTTTCTTTCAATCTTTTTCCTTTCTGTAAAATGGGAAAATTTCCATTGTATGCCTTATAAGGAGGAGAGGGAAAGATTTTCAGTTGAAGCTGAATAGGCATGTAGTGATCACAGAGAGGGTGTCCTCGGTTTGCAAATAGCTGCTGGCCCAAGGAGTTGGGAAGGGCTGCAGCTGGGAGGGGCCACAGCTGGGATAAACAACCCAACCAGCTAATGGGATATTCAATACCTACTGAGTCATGCCCCTATATAAGGGCAGGGCTGGGGCACCTGTTTTCAATTCGCTTCATCATGTAGCTTCAGTGCAGTTGAAACAGGGAAAGCTGGCATCTTGGGCACAAGTAGAGCCTTCCTGGCTTCCATTTCTTGCTTTGTATATAATTTCATTAGTACTGTAATTAGTACTGTTTTCTTTTCTCTTTGTGTTGTTTTATTAAACTGTCCTTATTTCAGCCCCCAGGGTCTCACCTTTTTTTCTTCTTTCTGATTCTCTTTCCCATCCCAGAGGTGGGGGAAGGGGAGTGGCTGTATGGTGTTCAGCTGCCACCAGAGGTTAAACCACGACACGGTGATTGACCCAAGTCTCACATCACTGGTTTTGAACGCTAAGGGCAAATGCATTCTCCTTAGTGGAATTATGCTTGAATACAATTGCTAGGATGCCATGATATGGACTAACCAGTTTCTCTGGTTCTAGTCAAATCTGTTTAGGAAGAGAAAAAAAAAATAGAGAAAAATCATGCCAAATTTTTTGGTTTTAAATTTCATCAGCAGTTTAACTGAGCAGCCACTAGACTAGGGAATATGTGCTTGCCTTTACAGCAATTGGTGTGTTCCAATGTGGATGCTTCAGGGAGCTGTGCTGGGAAAATCAATGGGCAGCTGCAGCAGCTGCTGTGGATCAGCATCACAGATAACAGTATTTGCTAACATCTGATTTCTAAGGTATGCTTTGTACTACATTGCTGCTGAGGTACCACCAAGCAGTTCTTGGTCATTCTAGCTTATGTTTGGTTCTGCTGAGACTGTCAGATTCTTCTGTAGTTCAGACATGAAGGTGAATGCAGATCTCCAAGGGATCTGAGCTAGATTCTGGTGTTGGCTGCTGTAACAAGTATTAGTGTTCATTTGAGAATGATTCTAACATGAACATTTTGTCTGAGGTACTGCAGAATCCATGAATTCATGTGAATCCCATCAAAGTCCATACTGACTTGGAAAACCTTCAGCACATGAATCAAGGGCCTTATCTTCTCACCCAGCTACTGTCACACCAAAACTACCCTGTAACTCCCAGAACCTAAAAATGAACAAAGTGGGTTCTCAGTCAAAGTACTCCATGTAGAGTCATATTTTTTTCAAAGTAGGTTGGAGTATCTTCTGAGAGCTCTTCAATGCTTCTTGTTTGTAGAAGTAAAAAAAATAAGCATTGTTCTGATAGGTATATCAAGATGATACAGCTATAATATGCAACTGTGATTCTTTTCTCAAACAGAATCAGCAGAGCATTTGGCTAATTTGCAATAATCAGGTCTTCATTATTGTTGCTGAATTCAGGAGACCTTCAGCCTAACTCAGGTTGAATTTGCAGTGGTAAAAATTCTCTTTTCACTTATAAGATGAACAGCAAATCTGATATGGAGAAAAGTTTGGGAAAGACTATATATGGAAACAGAATGTGCTGACTCTATAAAATAATTCTTCAGTGTTTAAATAAAGCAGAGTTTAGAGACTTTTAATTATAATTAAAACAAACAAGCAAACATAAAAGGCAGAAAACTATTTGGCTTTCCAGTGCATACTGAGCTGATGGTGGAAAAGGTCCTCAGCCCACAAATCCAACAGGGAATATAAATGATTGGTAAAAGCTTAGATCATCCACTTTAAGTGTGATTGACAGATAGCGTTCCTGGCAAATGTTTGGAATTCATCAAGCTGGGAATAAGAAATGCAAAGAACTGACAAGCAAATGGCCACCTGCATTTCTACAGATTTTTAATCGCCCTTCAAAGGTAAGGTGAAATACATAAAGCCTGGAGTTATATGTAAAAAGAAGCTTTTGCCCCAACTTCTCTACTGCAGCTATTAGACTGTACTGGCCACCTTCTAACACTCTTAGAAGTCTCACCTTACTCTTCTTGCTTTCCAATTACAGATGTTTTTAATAAAACTCCCACTTAATCTGCCCTCTTTTTTTTTTTTTTTTTCTTTTCCCCCTAAATGATTGATCTTCCTTTATGGAGAACATAAAGGGAGATGGTATGCAGTTCTTTATTATGTTTAAGAGGACAATTTTTCTAATCCAGTGCAGGTATTCCTGGGTGGAATTTTAATTCCTGCTTGCTATAAAGATTTCCTACTGCTCCTTCCCCCCCATTTTTCTATGAATGTCAATAATTCTTTTTAGAATCTGACAGTCTAGATTGATACTTTTGGTATGTATCATTTAGAAAATGCACTTGACAGAAACAAAGCAGTGTGATGCAGATGTGCCTTGCTTTGGCAAACTGTAACATAACATTGATTTTTGACTAGATGACTGGTTGTTAACTTTTATTAACTTCAAATAAATTGTTAATGATAGAAAACAGTACAACTTTTTCTTTTAGCCCACTAAAAATTGAGGCTTCTGTGATCTGACTTGGTTTGTGGGTTATGTGTTGCATTTCCCTGGTACCTAGCAGACATAGCTCCTTCACATGCTGTGCTTTCCACGGGTTGGAAGCAGCTCCCTGGAGTGGCAGGAAACTACAGGTGGGGGAATTTTTCAGGAGTTACAAATAGCAAGAGGAAACTCGTGTTGCTGCCACAGGTGAAGGACACTATTGTGTCTTTCTGTGTTATGTGAAAAGCAGTGCTCAATTTTAAAAAGAGTAAGATGTAACTAAGTTCTGCTGTATGTCATTTCATATGTAGGCAAGGCAGCACCATGCTGTTTGTAGTTGCATTGTACTAATTATTCTTTATGTTACTGTGGGGCAGTAATATAATTATTGTTATTTTAAGGTAGGGAAACTTCCCTGGAGATGTTAAGAAATACTCTTAAGAAATGAGCTAGAATTCCTTTCCCTCATGCTTGGACTACCAGCTTTTAACTGTTGCTCATCAGTGATAGCACATTTCAATGCTTGAAAGATTCCTGAGCCTTAATTAAAACAGTTGTTTAGCTAATTGCCTGGAAGATTGCGAATAAAAGTATATTTATTCCAAAGGCAAACAATCCATTTTACCCAGTGAAGCATATCCATTTTTATGGTGCGTAAAAATTGTTTCACTTCAATTTTGAATATGTTATGTGTTTGTCTGTCTAGAAGCCTTGTGGATGATGATCTATTTTAAGTGCATGGAAGCTTTTTTTCTAAGGCTGTTTTTAATGTATCTACTGAAAAAGCATATGTTTAAAGAACTGAAAATGTGTAAAGTCATTGCCATTAAAATGAAAAGTTACTTACTGCGCTGGGCTGTTGGACTACCACCATGCTTACTGATACGAAACCTTTGAAGCATTTCTGGATTTTGTCACTGTCCTGTGTAAAGACACTAGAGGTGGAAGAATGGGTATCATTATAGTGCCTTTACCTAACTTTGTGGGGAAAAATGTGCTTATGGAACAGGTTGTTTCTGTGTTTATATGCATTTAAAATGGTAATGCAGTCTATGCTCATCCAAAAAAGTGTTCAGGGACCAAATTGGTCCCTGGCAGGTGGACTGCATAGGGCTTTTGTGGAAGACTGAGAGCACATCACTGTGACCCACAGCTTATTGTACCATAGTGTAGCTTACCATCAGGCTGATAGTTTCTCCTTAAAAAGAAAACACTTATCATCTAATAGAGGAAATTACATAATGGCTGAAGTACATCTCAAGGGCTGAGATAGGAGTTCTGAGTTTAATTTAGAAGTTTTCTTGACCTCTTTACTCATGATAGTTCTCTTGACTTTCATATAGACTTTCATACATGACTTTAGGGAATGAAATCTAAAATGTGAAGTCAATAAACTAATATCTATTTTGGTGCTTTGACTTTAAGAATTGATATGGACAAAATATTACTTGTAAGACAAGGGCCATCTGGTCCATCCCTACCACAACATGATAGACATTGTGAATGTATTTCTTTGTTGTTTGCCCTAAAAGCAATGTGCAGTGGTGATTTAACACAGCAGAGGTTTATGAGGAAAATACCATTCAAAACAAGAACAGTGCAGTTTTTCATTATCAAGGTAACAACTGAATATTCTTACCTTGTTAGCATTAGATGTTAGAAAACAGTGGGGAAAAAAAGCACAAACAAAACCCACAGCAACAACAAAACACCAAACCAAACAAACACCACAACAAACAAAAACCAACCAAAGAAAACCCAAAATACAAAAAAAAACCCAAACCCACACCAAACCACCGAACATTACTCTGCCATTACTCTCTAAAGGAATTTGTAACTTTTTTCTAAATGCTCCCTTTTGTGCCCAGCCTGACCTGGGGTATAACCAGTGAAATCCTGACTGGGAGCTGCTACTTGGGAGATTTTGGTATACTTGCCTTGCATTGTAGTGCCCAGACTGATGCAGATGACCTCACTGTGCAGTATTCCTCAGCACGGATTTCACTGGCTGCCCCAAGTTGGCAGAGACATGCAGATGGGAGGGTTGTAAGGAAATGGCCCCATTTTCTTTCCTCCAGTGTGTAACAGCTAAATATTCTTACCTTGTCAGTATTATCTTGGTGACAACTAACCTGTACTCTTCTTGTTTTGGACTATGTTGTTACCTTAAACCCCACTGTATTATATGGGGGCAAACATGCACAGCTACTGAAAAATTTTGTTGAGCTTCTTACCAGCTGAAAAGTGTCAGAGCCACAAGAGTTGTGAGATCTGCTCTTTTATACTATTGTAAAGACAGATATTTCTGGTAATAATCTAGCAAACTTACTCTTATAGTGATGTATAATAGTGCTTTGTTACAGCCTGTAACTGCACTGATGTATTATGCAAGATATTTCTATTGACATGAGATTAAGTAATTAGCCAGATGATGAAAACGCAACAACATCAATGTGAGAAACAAATCCTGTGTGCCACTTAAAACCAGAAAGGGAAATAGCTTTTCCTCTCAGTTAATATCTTTGAAAGGTATCAGAAGAGAACATGAACCAAGAATGAACTGCATTTCTTGATTTTTTTTAAAGGAAAACCTTTACTGATACTTAAAGGGGACTTGTCGAATAAAACACTTTTTGATTGTTGTTTATTCTTACGAAATTTTGCTGAGATGTTTTAATTAAAAAAAAAAATAGTGGGAAAGGTTATCAATGAAATATTTAAAAGATTATTTTTTTCCAAACAGATTTTTTTTTCTGACCATATGAAATAGAAGAATGTTGACTGCATAAATGAGGTGGTGTTTTTTTATATTTTTGGAGGAAATAGTGCCATTATTGAAAGGAATTTTGCTCCTTTTCTGTAGGCAAAGGAGATGTTTTTGGTGATGTGTTCTGGAAGGAGTCTACCCTCGCCCAGTCCTGTGCTAATGTAAGGGCTTTGACTTACTGTGATCTTCATGTGATTAAGAGAGATGCCTTGCAGAAAGTGCTGGAGTTCTATACAGCCTTCTCTCACTCTTTCTCCAGAAATCTCATTTTGACTTACAACTTGAGAAAAAGGGTAAGTAGCTTTGATTTTTACATGCACTGTATAAATGATCACTTTTAAGCACTGTCTGTATGAAAAACAAAACCTTAAATTGCTTGATTTCCGTGGTTCTTCGTAGCCTTGCTTATAAGGTTTTTCAGAGTGGCCACAAATATATATTTATTATCATTGCTAGTTTTATTGGCAGCTGGACTGAGTATATGTGAAAATATTTTACATTTCTATGAAGTGGACAGATTCCCACATGTTTATGAATTGTCATGCACTTGTGTTAAAGAGTGTTCACTGCTTCCTGTAACTTCAGTTTGTAAAGCAACTAAAAAGATATTAAGGGTGTTGCCTGAAGTTACAAGGGAAGTGGAAGGAAAGGAATGAAATCCAATGTATGGAAAAAAGGTCAACAACAATGGAAAAGTAATACAGACATGACTGATTCTATCAAGAGTTGTTTCTTCTAGTATCAATTGGAATTAATTTACTTATCTATAATGTTTTCATTTTCTAATCCTTGATTTTTTGCTCTTTTCATTTCTTCCTGTTTGTAACCATGCACCATGAGGTGCAAGGTTGCTGGCACCTTCTTTAGGAATGCGAAAGGCCTTTGGCAGCATTTGCAAGCATTCTGTTTACCTGTTTACCAGTTCAAGTTATTCTGTCAAATGTGAATCGTCATAACCTGTTACCCCATTTTCAGTTCTCTGTGTGATCTACAGTGAACTACCCCTGAAATTTATTAAAACTATACTAGAATAACTCAGTTGTTATAATTTTACAATGAAATTTAGAAGATAATAATATTACATTGAAAATAAATACCTTGGAGCACCTATACTTGAGATCAGGTAAAGAAATATGTTTGATAGGAGAGCTTTTTTGTTCCTAAAAACAGTTCCACATGGTAATTTCTACAGGCCTAGATAATTACACCTGAAAAAATTGAAAGATTTCTAATTTTAAGTCTGTTCTGTAAAATCAGATTTTAAGCCGACAGTATTCATTTGTTTGGGTTTTGTGGTTTTTTTTTGTTTTTGTTGTTTTGTTTTGGGGGTTTTTGCTTGTTTTTTTTTTTTAGCCTAGGTTTAAAACTTGAAATTAAAATAGTGTGAGGATTTTTTTTCTATCTGCATATGTTATCAATGTCAAAGAATTCAGCTTTTCAGTATTGGGCTATCCACACTTCAGTCAAATAAACCGAAGCCCTGGCAGAAAAATGATGTAATTAAAAGCTAAGAAGCAAATTTACACTTGAACATTTCCTCATGGGACATTTTTTGCAAATGACATTGAGTTCCTGCAGGACAAAGAGAATATATACAGCTGCAAGAAGATTAAGAGTGATGTCCTGTTAAAAACGAAGTTTAAAACTCAGCTTCTTACAGTTGTTATTAATGTAAGAAATAAAGGAAATTAAAGAATTTGGTATTGAGATCACCTAAAGCATTAGTATCATTGTCTAGTATATTTTAAAATAACACTGTGGGTAACATGGTAAAATGGTTTAAGAATATATAACTACATTTTCTTAACATTAGTAGAAATAAACTATGAGGCATAGAAGGACCAAGTCTCTTAAAGCTCACAGCAACTCTAGCAGTCACATCATTTTGGATCTGTTCTAAGCCCAAAGTCCCAAATTCAGAATCAAATGCCTGCTCTGTAAGTGACACTCTCTGCCTTCATATTTATCAGCATAGCTTTTCTCAGCCCAGGTTACAAAACACTTTTTAACTACAGTATTGTAATTCCTGTACTGTCAATTTACTAGATGAAAAGTTCCTAATAAAAAGGCACATTTTATGATAGCAATTTCCATGAAATTATTCAAATAATCAGATTTTAATTGAGTCGCATTCAGCAGAAAAGTGGCGTTAATTGATAATGGAAGTAAGAGTTTGATGGTTCTAGGTTAACAGACTGTAATTTTATTTATTTTATTGAAAAAAAGGCTGATTGTAATCAGTATGCAGAAGCTAAATAGTGTAAATAATATATGCTTTTAGAAATGCAAAGAAGGTATGATACTTTTAAAGACTGAAGATAATGCACCTTAAAAGGTAACTTTTCAGAGATTGGAATTTAATCTCTTTTAAATATCTGTGAGTCTTTTTAGAAATATCTCCCCAGCCTGTCGCTTCTTACACTTCTCCTGGTCTATTTCTGCAAATGGAATTTTGTAGAATTGAGATGAACCTTCTGTGAATTACATTTGTGATGTATTGCATATCCTTTGGAATATAAATACCAGAATTATACTTTTCATTTCAATAAACAGTTTCATCTCTGGCTCCAAAAAGTGTTCAGCTACTTCAAGTGTAAATACTGTATATTCATCCCAAATATATTCACACAGATTCCAAATGAAAAAGCAGCTTTGGGGATTTTTTTTTTGCCTGAAGGATGTCATGGGTGTATTTTTAGTCTTGGTTATTTCTCTGAGGTGTCCCCATCTCCAAGGTGCATATGCCTTCACTTGGCCATGGTACTAAGTCTCACTGCATATTGCAAGGTGTTTTCTAGCCAAGTTTCGCTCAGCTTTAGTGAGTTTTAGCATTGTTTTACTCTTTCACCATGTTTGTATATTCTTGGCTCCTGGATCTCCTCCAGTGGTCCCTTTACTCATGGAGATGGGACTCCTTGTCCCAGAGCCTTCAGTGCCAGTAAGCAGTGCTGGCCTTACAGATGTGTCTGGATCTACTTGCTACTGACTGTATCAGAAATAGCAGATGTGCAGGTGCATTGTATGGTACCAAAACCAATTGGTCTTGAGCTTAGTTTAACTCTAGAACTGCATTTAAGCAAAGTAAAAAGCATCTTCCCTCCATTGCTTGTGCTGCTCTTCCTACTGCTCTTGAATGTGCTTTGAGCTGAGTTGGTAGGGCAGGATGCTTCTGAAAATGTGTCCCCTTTATGCCCTCCCTGGAACAGTGCTGCAGATACAAAATATAACTACCCATGATGTCTGAGGATGTTGTGGCCAAGACAAATGCTTCCAGTGCTCTGTCCCTGACGTGCCATGACTGTCCATGTCTGTGCCGTGAAAACAATTTCCTTTCACTCACTTTCTTGACAAACACCAGTGAAATATCCTCTTTAAAACTGTCAGTTCACTGTCAGGTCACTATCAGAGTAGTTTCCTCAAGCAACTAAAATCCCTCCTGAATTTATTAGCTGTCTAGTTACCTATCGCTGCAGCTCAGACTTAGAAAAGTTTTTATTTTGCCTAAAGGGGAAGTGAAAGGAGATCTTTAATTGACTCCTGCTGCTGCCAGTCAATGAAATTTTCATCTAACTGGAAGCAGGGGAAGAATCAGCTCCTGCATCTCTCTCCAAGATCTTAAGAAGCTGCAACTGCAGTCTGTGGCTGCAGGTGGCTGTATGTCAGACTCAAGGGCTTTACAGCTGAAAGGAAGCTGACAGAGGATTTCTCAGAGTACTTCCTGATGTAACAATGTTGTGAAATTAAAGCAGGTTAACTCGATCTTTCTCTCCATTTTCTGAATCTTAGAAAGGAACCAGAGTGTACACACTAGGGATATGTGGGATGGTCAAGTGACAAACTCACCCTTATGGAGAGTGTGCTAGACAAAAGAGAAATACTGAAAGTTTAGAGGGCAGCAGGGTTCACAGGCTGAATGGAATTCTGTTTTACCTCAAAAATATTTAAAGTATTCTGTGTTTCCAGCCTAGACTTTATAGCTGCAGGTTAGTAGAAGTGTAAAGAAGAGAGAAGCATGCATCATAGATATTTATCATTGACTTCTACTTGTGATGAGGTGCAAGGTTGCTGGCACCTTCTTTAGGAATGCAAAAGGCCTTTGGCAGCACTTGCAAGCATTCTGGGTTTGGCAGTTGCTTCTTTCCATGCATATGAGCTTTGTGACCAAATTAACTTACACTGGGATGTACCACAGTGTATTATCAGTTCAGTCTGCTGCAGCCGTAAATGATGTTATAGCTCAAATGATCGCACATGCTACATAAAAGAGAAAATTCTTATACATAATTTATTAAGCTGAGATTTCTCTAGTAAGCCATTTTAGCCTGGATAGAGATTAAATGACTAATTCTGAATACTTTGGAGTATTATGATAGAAAACACAAGTAGCTTTTGCAGAAGGTGAAATTTGTGTCCTGGAATGAAAGAAGGAATGCAGTAGGATGTAGATAGGTTATTTGGGATTTTATAAGACTGAAAGAAATCACAAAGAACACTGCATTTTTACAAAGCAAGCATGATTTAGTGATTTAAAGCCAAAGCTCCTAGTCGGAACATACTTCTTGAGAGAACAGTGATCATAACATAGTCGTCTGTCTCCCTGCTGGTGTAAGATTGCTTGCTTTTGCACATGTAGTGGTGTGCTTATTCTGTGCCATTCCAGCTGTGCTGGTGGACAGGGCTCACACCATCTCTTTCTAAAAGCAACTTTATAATTGTGCTTTCCTCTTCAGCATTAGCTTCAGCTTTCTTCTTTTTATACTGTGGGCTCTGACTAGAAAGAGAACTTTTCACAGATCAAAGATTTCAGCTAAGAGTGCTTCCAGCCTTGATTTTAAATCTCAGGGGGCATGGCAGCAAGGTGTTTCCAGAGAGGCAATCCATGGCCTTGTATTCTGCCTTTCCACATGGCAAATTTTCCCATGCCTTTTCATGATATAGGTTCAAAATGGTGTCTGAGAATTCTTTCTGATATGGAAGACTGAATTGCTGGAAAATTTTGACAGAGCTTTCTTAAAATGAGAAGAGTGTAAGGTTTTAATTTTAGAATATTGGCCCATTTGATAATGGATTTCAGAATGCTCAACCTGACAGTCTCCTTTCTCTTGCATTTGTACTTACTTCCTCAAGTCCTCTGGGAAGAGGAGTTTGATGCTTGACTGACATGCATCTTAGAGCACTGAAAACCCAGGACACTGGATGTGACTGAGATGTCTTGATGGGACTGTGGCTTGGAAGTTATGCCATATTAGCTGGCCTGGAGGCAAATCTGTCATTCATTTTCCAATGAATGTTCTTATAGTCTCTGTTTCTTCATGCCAATATGAACAAAATGTGTTTTATTCTGTTTCCTCATTGGTAGATTTCATATTGCATTTTTCATCTTTTCTCTGGCCTTGGACAACTTAACTTTTATCTGTCTTTAACTGATAACCATTTTTGTGCAAATTGGCTTTATATCCCGGACTGAAATGCTCTGAGTCGTGTTGCATTGTTTTAGGTTTGCACATCTGCTATGGATCATTTAAGTGATGTGACTGTCAATGAGTTGAAACCCCATGCTCTGAGGAAGATGTGCCCTCCCCTGGATTTCTACCTTCCCCAATCCTGGCACTTACTAGATCCCTTCAAGTAAAGCCTTAATGCCAAGACTTGGAGAGGGTAACAGCAAGTATTTAACATTCATATTTCTACAATGATTGTAAGTGTTCAGCCCAGAGTAACTCCATTACCTTTCAGAGATATCACCTTAAAGATTAGTTTCCAAAACTTTTAAACTCTAAAGGTATGTGTTCTATTCAAATCTATATGGCCTTGAGCCTTAGGGTCCTTTGCTTTATACAGAGAAATATCTTACTAGAGACAAGTAGCTTACATAGTAGGGATTGGTAAGTACAACAGAAGACACAATTAAGAATTTCTAAGACGATGTGGTGGGTTGACCTTAGCTGGTTGTCACATGCCCACCAGGCTGCTCTATCACTCCCCTTTCTCAGCAGAACAGGGAGAAAACAAAAATGAAAAGCTCATGAATTAAGGACAAGGAGATCAGTTACCAATTACAGTCATGGACAGAACAAGTTACTTAGGGAAATTAATTTATTACCAATTAATGAAAGTAGGTTCATGACAAGTAAGACATATCTTCTATGCATTTCACCATGGGCTACAAGAGAATCTCTGTTCCAGCACCTGGAGCACCTCCTCCCACTCCTTCTTCACCTTGGCACCTGCATAGTTGTTTCACTCACATAGTCTCACTTCTCTTTCTAAGCTGCTGTTGTGCAGGATTTTTTTACACTTTCTTACATATGTTGTCACAGAGGTGCTACTCACGTAACTGACTGTCTCAGCTTGGGCCAGAGGTGGGCCTATACTGGAGCCAACTAGAGCTGGCTCTGTCCAACATGGGGACATCTTATGGTGCTTTCTCACAGAAACCTGCCCTTCAGTCCCTCTGATACCAAATCCTTGCCAAGTAAACCATATACAGACTATAAAACTATTCTGTTTCTTGCATTCAGTACATGATACATTTTTCATGTAAAGTTTAACTGATTAATATACATAGGTAAGTAGAAATACATTTCTTTAAAATGCGCTTAAATGACTAATCCCTTCTAAAGTGATTTGATGAGTTCATCTCTTGTTTGTGATGCCTTCTACTGTGAATTATGAGCAATTTTTCATAAATTTAGATGCAGTATTATAATGTCTGTAGAATTCTTATAAAGAAATAACTTAATATATCATACAAAACAAGAAGTGTATTTCCTCAAAGGAAGATCAAGTTGTCAAAATTCTGATAGGTCATTCCCTAGTAAATCCCCTTAAAAGTAACCTAGTAATCGATAGTTATTAATAACTATCAGTAAAATAAATTGATGAAATAGCTGGTACGGGTTAATTTTAAATTACAACTAATCTTAAAATGGAAGAATGTGATTCTTTTATGAAGCTCATACTAAAACTGTAACTGCCTTGAAATGTCTTTAGTAAGAGACTATTTCTTGTTCTGTGCTATTGTAGATTTGTAGTTTTTCCTACATTGGTCACTAAAAGTTTAATGGTCATTTGTTTACTGATCACTAAATTAGAAATTAAATTTGTGCAGACTGAATTTATAAAATCAGAATTTTAACTATTTCCAATGTGGTTTCTTAATATGGAAAACTATGACAATGTTATGTCTATGAATGACATTCCAATTATACATCAGTACTTGGAAAAAAAGGTGTGGTAAATGGAACAAGTTCTGGTTATCCTGAAATCGAGGTTAAGCACTTCATTCAGTAATCCAGAAACAGGATTCATATTTTGTTTGGTTTATCTTACTTTGAGTAGACCCGCTTGAATTGGTTTTTAAAATGTTGGGGTTTTTTCTCAATGACCCATAAAATACTCAGCCTGAAATATAAAAGAAAAAAAATTCTGACCTTTTCAAAATCCGTAGTGTTCATAAAGTCTATGGTAAAGCTATTCCAAGTAGGTGAAAAATAGTTAACAAGAGTGATGGTGAATTAAAATAAAATTCGTTTTCAGACTATTTTAATCCTTAAAAAGTAAAGACGACACATTTGGCTTTTGTGAAGCTATTTCCAGATGAGTAATAGAAAGTTGGTTTTTGGTTTTGTTTTTGTTTTTTTAAAAAGTGGTTTCTCTCATTTTTAACACGCACAACCACTTACACCAGCCTGTTTATCTTGACAGAAGAAAATGCATTACTTTGATTTTTATCCTCCTCTGCCCACATGTAATAAAGCATAGATGTAATTTTAATACAGATAAAGGTTACTTAGTGTGAGTGAGGATTGCCCAGAATAGCACCCTTAAGCCTTGCTAAAATAGAAAATGAATTTCCTAGGACCTGAGAAAATTCTGTTGGCCTACCACCAAGGACAGAAGAATGATAATCCAAAAGACAGTGTAACTGCTCTTATGTAGTCTGGGAATTTGGATTTCATCCTGAAAACAGTGAAATGCTCGCTAGTGTTTTTATAGGTAGGATCTGTTCTTAATTTAAACTCATATTTTTTTAACTGTTGTGTTGACTTAGGTAAATAGAAGTGTAATATGGGTACACAAGGGAGGCTGAACATCAGCCTGTCTGTGTAGGGTGTTTTTCTCATTTTCACTGTGTGCATGGCACATTATGCCCTGCACGCAGTTAAGTGTACTGGGGTGCCTTAGTCTCCTTTTGGACCTTGTTGACAAAGAATAAGGGGACATTCCATGGGAGTTCAAAGAATTCGTATACTTTCTCCAAAGCTTGAAGTCTATTGTCTGCTGCTTGTTGTGACTGAGTGCCCAGAGTTTCAAAATCTCTGTATTTCTAATTCGAACAAGAAAATAGATTTTAGGTTTTATTTACTGGTGCCTGTCATCCCTCTATCTCTACATGTATATGTATGTATAATGACTGGTCTATTACTGACTCTCAAGAAATTCAAACAAGCACTTATTCTAGTGTACAAATTCTGTTGCCCAGGCATTTTGCCTGTAGGTGCCATGTTTTATCATGTGTTATAAATACACTAATTATGCCTTGGTAACCTATGTGCCCTGGTGATAGTATTTTCTGATATATTCTGGTCCTTCATACACTGTGGAGCATTAATGACCAAGCCAAAGACAGAACAGTGACATAACACCCTCCTTTATGTTTGTTTTTTTTTAACACTAAAATTGGTCTCTGGTGTCTGTTAGTCTGGAAAACAACTGACTCTAGGACAAACTCTTACTAAAAGGGTGTGATTTCCTCGCATAACAGCTTTGATCTTTTAGTCTTTTCTCTAAGATCACTAAAAGCTGAACTCACAGAACTACAAATCCAAATACTCAACCTGCCCAAGGCACTCCATGAAGGAGAGGGAATGTAGATAGCTATGTAATATGAAAGCTGAGCTACAATGACAATTCTACATACTTGAGAAATGAAGTTTTACAATCTAAGTGACAAGATTGGTCCTTTCTTCAGCTCTCTAAAGAAAGCTGAAGTAGCTGCCCCCTATAAAAAATTAAATAAAATTGGAGGTTAATGCTAATTAATGTGTAGGTAGAAACTTTGTGATCCCTGCTCCAGACCAAACCTTACTTTGAAGCCCTCTGTTTTCTTGCTTAACTTTTGAGACCTTTATTGTAACTGTGAGCTCTCGGACAGCAAGACCGGGGAAGTCCTCTTCCTCTTTGCCTATCTGAGCTGGGTTTCCACAGCTCCTCTATGGACTTTATTTGATATGTACCATGATGGACATAAAACAAGTAGCTCACCTTAAAGGTGACAAATGCTGTTGTCATTGTCTCACACAAAATGTTATTTCCCAGCTTGATTTATGAACACTGGGAGGTGCCCACAGTACTTGTGTCAAACTATGGTACATGTTTAGACAGCAGATTAAGAGGCTGGAACACATGCCTTATGAGGNCTGTGATACAGTGTGATTTTTTTTTTTTTTTATTTTTCCTTGTATCCCCATCATCGAGAGTTAGCCTTCTATTTGCCTTTAAACAAGTATCTTAATGGGGGAATACAAGCAGAAGCTTACCACATTCTTTTGTTTTAAGTCTGCTGCAAGAGAGTCACAGAGGTAATGTGGTGTCTGATGGCAACCTGCTTTACAGGCTACTGCCCATTCCAGTGTGACATTGAAGTGTTTGACTGTGAAACATGAAGTGGAGTAACTGCTAGGTGTGGCCTTGTGAAAGTTTTTGAATTTGAAATCCAGTAAGTTTTTCCATCATGGGAATGAAACAATTGCAAACAAAACTTGATAGGGCACCTTGCCAATCACCTGATATGACTGTAGCTACTAACTATTGCCACAGCTAAAGTCAAGTGGTAAAGAGGGTGTTGTGTTGGGCTGTGGCTCAGTATAAGGACTCGGGGAATACTTTGAAAGTAGGACTATGAATCAGCCTCTCTTTATTTGGTATTATTTTTTCAGCAGGCAACTGGGTTTTTCCTCAAAGTGAGTTATGATTCCTTCCTCAAAAGGAAGTGCATTATCATGTCAAACACCTGTTTGGATTCAAATTTTCAAACATCAGTGTGATACCTGTCACTGAAGTAAAATATTAAAGCCCTATGCAAATGAACATACTAAGTGTTTTTATAGAAAGTTTTCTAAATTGGTGAACAGCAGTAGAGGCGACTTATGCTCAGTTCTACTTGAAAACGCTCAGTATTCTTCTTGCTTGGTTCCCATTATTTTTTTTTTTTCATTCTCCCTATTACATTCCAAAACGGCTTATGAACTTTGCTATCTTGCATTTTATTTATATTCTATGTTCAGTAATATCTCCCTTAGCTGAGGCAGGTACATACAATGTTGGTCTACTCTGAGTGTACTTAGTATCCCAAAATGCTGCCCATGTAGGACTTGGAATGGGAATAGTGCTATCCACAAACAACTATGCAGCTGAACATAAAGTGATCTTAATCAACGACAGGTCCAAATCTATTTTCTCTTTATGCAGCTGTGGGACTACATAATGTTTTCACCAGACCTTTATCAGGAGCTAAGTCTGCTGAATCCATTTTTAATTAGTACAGCATTATGAATGTGAAAACCTGACACCCAATTAAAGTAATACTCGAGACTTGAATACTATGTGCTTTTATTACCACATATTTAGGCGTTTATTCTTTGTGTTCACCATCTTCTGGGGTCTTTTCCAAATACTCAAAGGAAAATGCTCAAAACATACCTTCTTCCAAGTCTTTGTGGCTGTGGTAAACCACATCTACACCAGGCCTCCAGAAATTTGTTGTTTTCCAAGGTTTCACTGTTACTTCACAGTAACAGGAATGATATTATTTTAGGCCAGTTATTATCATAACAAAACCAAAATTGCTGATTACTTCCATCTGATACTTGATCAGATGGTTTAGGCTACAGATGAAATATGAGGATGCTGTAACCTTTGTTCGACATTAAGATAAAAAGCAATAGCAGAGGAAGAAAATAGTGTTAGGTCTAACAAATGGATATTGGCTTTGCTATTAGAACTTTAGTATAGCATAGAAGCATATTATTAGCCTTTGCTTTCCCTTGCCTACATTTTTTAAATTGCTCAAGCAGCAAGTCTTGTAGAAGTAAAAGTTCTATCGGGTAGTTACATGCTTTCAGTGATTATCCTGTACCCTTTCTGAAAGAGGAGATTCATATTTAGTCCAATGACAAATTCATTGAAGCAAGTGGAAGAAGTAATAATGAAAAGCTTTTATTTGGTATGTCATCTGGAACAGTTCTATCTTTTAACATAAAAGCATTATGATGTTCTTTGTCAAGTAACATTCAAAGCTGTAATTTGCTTTTGACAATCAAGACAGTTCATAAGTTACCTTCATCATTCATACCCAAATCATCCTGTAACACAGATGCAGCCATGAAGGGAACTTGAAAAAAATTGTGGCTTCTGGTTTATAATATATTTCAGAAATTTGTGACAGTTTGTCTAAATTTGTTGTTGTTTTGTTATGTCTATGGTATCTAGCATATTTGTTAGTGATTTGTTAGTTCAAAAATACTGAGGGGGTGTTTCTTATTGTGCTCTCTAAAAATCTATCATCAAATATTGCATATTGCTAAGTTCACCACATTTTTATAGAATCATTTAGGTTGGAAAAGACCTTTAAGTTCATTGAGTACAACTGTTAACCTAACTCTACCACGTCCATTGCTAAACCATGTCTCTAAGCACCATATCCACACAACTTTTACAATGTGGTGAGGTGCCCAAAGCTGTACCCAGTATTTGAGGTGTGGCCTCATCAGTGCCTGACTCCTGCTGGCCATGCTATTTCTGATAGAAGCCAGGATGCCATTGGCCTTCTTGACCATCTGGGCACACTGCTGGCTCATATTCTGCTGATTATTGATCAGCATCCCCAGGTTTGTTTCTGCCATGCAGCTTTCCAGACAGTCATTCCCAAGCCTGTAGCATTGCCCAGTGTTGCTGTGGCCTAAGTGCAGGAGATCTGGCACTTGGCCTTGTTGAAGCTCATACAGTTGGCCACAGACCATTGTTCCAGCCTGACCAGACTCTGTAGAGCCTTTTTCACCCTTGAGCATATCAACACTTCTGCCCAACTTGGTGACATCTTCAGACTTACTGAGGGTGCACTCTATTTCCTTGTCAATATCATTGATAAAAGATATTAAACAGAAGTGGGCCTAGCACTGGTGCCTGAGGAACACTACTTGTGACAGGCCACCAGCTAGATTTAATTCCATTCACCACCACTCTTTGGGCCCAGGCGTTCAGCCAGTGTTTTACCCAACAGAACATATGTCCACCCCAGCCATAAGCAGTCTGCTTTTTCATAAAAATTCTAAGGCAGTGTCCAAGGCTTTACTGAAGTCTAGGTAGACAACATCCACTGCCTTTTTCTTATCCACTAGGTGAGTCACCTTGTCAGAGAAGATCAGATTTGTCAGGCAGGCCTTGACAATCAGCAAAATTTTCTGGTCAGTAAGATTTTCTAAACCCCATCACTGTCACCACAGAGATGTTTGGTAGGTCATGCTTTGTAGAATTATAAGGCTCCTGCTAGATTAATAATATTGTCATTTTCTTACATCTCACAATTTCCTTCCTGAACATTTTAAGGTATAGAAATGGAGCACTTCATCTAAACATCTCATGTGGGGGTTTTATTTAATTTTTATAAGCTACTGTATCACTTCTTGTCTTTATGTGAAGGGAAACCCAAGTGTAGAGGATTGAGTAACTTGACTGGTTTTTTACAGTGTCTCTCAGTGATGATGAGGAACAGAACCATCATTTTCTAGCCATACGCTTTACACAATGTAGAAGAACTTTGAAGGTCTGCAGCTTGTAGTGTAGCATGTTGAATCATGCCATGTGTAGTGGAAAAGCAGACTCCAGTTTTGTGCTGCAGTCTTGTAAAAGGCCATTGTGTCTGCTCTCTGTATGAAAGACAAGCTACCCTATGAATAATAAATATTTAATAGTATGTACAAAGTGTGCTAGAGGAAGCAACTGTGTGAGTAAAAACAAGGACAATGTTGCCAAGAGAGACTAGAAAAACGGTACTTGGAACGCCAGCTTGTCCCTCTTCCCTCTTGAATACTGCATGTACAAAGAGAGCCTCTTGGTAGATAAGGAAGCAGAGAAAGAGGCAGGAGTGGAGCATCTGAAATCTCTCCATAGATGGAAAAAAATGGATAGACGGAGCAGCTAGTGGTGTGTGATCCACAAGGCTATAGGACAGCAGTAGGTGATTGGGGACAGAGGCAGTTCATTTTCTTTCGGTGTTCTCCTAAATCCAGAGGACTCAATAAAAGCAATAAAGGGCAACCTCAAATTATCTTATTCACCAGCCTTTCCTATAGCTAACCACATGGAAACCCTTCTGACTACACCATTTGACAGCCTATCTGCCATCCCTTCTTGCTAACAGAAGCTGCAATACAGCAACATCTATGCTCTTGTGATCCCCAAGGAATATTATTAAAGCAGCTACCAGAAGAAGATGAAGAAGTCAGGAGCACCTTCTGGTAACCTTACTGCACTTCAAGTCCTTTCTCAGCTATCTG
This sequence comes from Chloroceryle aenea, assembly GCA_013399075.1. Taxonomy (NCBI): domain Eukaryota; kingdom Metazoa; phylum Chordata; class Aves; order Coraciiformes; family Cerylidae; genus Chloroceryle; species Chloroceryle aenea. The sequence goes on from VWZY01000174.1 coordinate 224,681, forward strand.
GATGATCTAGTATCTGAGGATACTCTAGTACCCACCTAACCCTACCAATACGATGCCTTGTCTCTGATGTGAGACCACACTGGTGCAGGCTGCATCATTTCTTATTTACTACCACAGAGTCTTAGAACTAGGAGAATTCAACATGCTTCTTCAAAAGCCATGTGGCATGGATATGGAGCCCACCTCTTCCCCTTTTCCAGGTCACATTCTTGAGCCTGTGCCATGGTGATAATCAAAAGGAATCTTAATTGGTATTTCCACATGGTAGCCTGAAAAGTTGATTGATCCTGCTGCTCCTGCTCCCCCCATGTGAACATGAGTGACAAACTTCTTTAAGGACCAGAAGAGATATTACACTTGCATCCTGCAGCCCTCCCACCTTAGAGAAACAACATATGATCAATCTGGAGGCTACTGCTCCACGGTTGCTGGATGAGTGCCGAACGTGGGTTTGCCAGACTACCCATACTCACTTAGCAACCATGTGTGTGCTTGGGATGGGCTGAGCTGGTCTCAGCACACCACGCTTCCTGTCTGAGCATGCCACTAGATCACATTTTCCTTTGAGATCTAGTCCATATGTATGTTTTGCTCTATTCTGCCCACCAGCAGGTGAGTCCCACACCTTCTGAGCAGCCGTTATCAGTGACCTGGGCCAGCCATTTCTGTTTAGACAACCAGCACATCTCATCATCCGTGAGCCCTGTCCTACTGCTGAATTGTGAGAGCACCTTCTCAAGAGACAGTGCTGGAGCCATGAGCCTGAGGAAGTGGGAAGAAGAGGTATTCTGTCCCATGTGAGCAAACAAGTCTGCTGGGACAAGCACCTAGAGGTCAGAGCTGGTTGGCTTTTCAGGTGTAGCTCCTGATGGGCCTAAGGAGGCAGATGAGGAAGGCTAATCTCTCAGAGATCTGGAATTCTACTGGTTCTGATTTCTTTCTTCATTCCCCTCACCTTGCCTGAAGAGATGCTGACAGGTAGCAATGCTGGGCAGAACTCCTTCTGTAGAACTGCATTGTGTTATCAAAGCATGCATGGTGTGGACAAACAGTGTGTTAAAGACTAAATTGGCTTAGTGATGGTGATGTGCTGAAAACCAGCTAGAGCCTACTGGAAACACCAGGCTGGACAGCAGCAGAGAAGACAACATTCGTGCTCCAGGCTGAGGCCATATTGTATATGCAATACTCATCAATGTTCTGAAAGGGCAATGTGACACTGAATATTGTTAATTTTACTGTAGGAGTGTTAACATTAATTGATCTGAAAGAAAATAAGCTTTTAAAAGAGGATTATTGTTCTGAGCTATTCAGAGGTTTCTAGGACAAACATTTCAAAGCATAAAGTCTCTGAAATCCAGCCCAGTTCAGCACAGGGTATTTTGTAGTTCATGGAGTTGTAGAACAAACAAACAAAGAGGAGTAGTTTTCATGGCTGTGAGCGTCCTAAAATGGATCTGACATCAGTGGAGAACACTTCTTTTGAAGAACCTCCTGATCCTTCTTTAACCAGAGGTTTCCGGTTCTGTTATTTTTGTATGTGTGAATCAACTCTTTGCATGGTCAGTAAGGTAAGAGTGAGCACACAGAAGGAGAGTAGGAAGAAGGCTTTTAATGCAATAATAAAGCTAAACAAATTACCTTTGTAATGGGTGTAGTTGCTCTTTGTCTATTGAAGGATCAGCGACTGTTGTTCCTGCATGCTTATCTTGGGATATCGTAATAATCATTGCATTAGAAAACTTATCATTTTGTTTTCTCTTTAGCATATAGATATTATAGCTTGCACTTAATGTAGGAAGAGAGTGAACAAGAAAACAATTCAGAAAGGCTTTAATAGCATAATATTAATTGGTAAAGACTGTTTTGGAATACAAGTATTCCTTGTTTATTATTAAAAAGCTTCAATTGCCTTCAGACATCCTAAGTGATTGAGAGAAACAGACAAATGATTTAATTTTGATTTTGTTTTATACTCCAATGAAGCAAACAACAGATTTGGAACAAGCTGCTTGCTAGACCTTGGAAATTAAACTGCTGGTAAAGCAGTGCTGGTAAAGCATCTCTGCCTTTTCTGATGGCAGACAAGCCTGAAATACATTGACTCATGCTTGTTAGGGTTCCATCAAGCGCCTTTCATTTCCTTGATTATGATTCTAGTGTTTCTGCCCAAGCAGGAGCTCCTGCTTTGTTTTCCCTTGAAATGTGTGCTTTCCAGAGAACAGCTCCCCCCTACAACCTGGATTGCAGTTACACTGTGAGAGCCCGAGTTACAAGGCTCGGACTTGTCTTTGTAAAGCTATTTAATGAAGCAGACTGAAGCTTTTTCTTACCTCCAAATAAGGATCTGCAGGCATGCAGCATTTGTGGAGACTAGAGCAGAGGCTTTGGAAGACAGCAATGGTCTGATTTTAACGAATAAATCTAACTGTTTCGATAAGGTCGTTGTTGAACTCAGTGTTTTGATGACTGAATGTGATACTTTGAAGCACTCTTGCTCATGTATTTCTTGATCCTTAGTGAGTTTTCTTAGATCTCAGAGCCAGTAGTCAGCAGCTTTTCACAGAAGCATGTGAGCTTTGGATGAGTGAACCACTAACCTAAGTACCTTGAGTAATCATGAGTGCTTCTTATCTGGCTTGCTTAACACACTCCAAGATAAGATGTTTAAAGGCAGACTTTTTGCTTACGTGACACTTTTTCAGACTCTAGAAGTGCTATTAATGACAGTTTTTCACCTAATTTAGTTTTAGTTCTTATACCACAAAAATAACAATATTATATTTACTCTTTTTTTTTTCCTTTAGTTTTACCGAGATCTATGCAGGCTCTCATGCTGTCTTTATCACTGTGTGATCCCATTGTCTTCTGGTGAGGCGTAAAGCAAAAGCACTAATGCCTGAACATCTGCTATATGTAGTTTATTCTTTCTCATGTATTTTCTTTGGAAAAGTGAATGAGTATTCAATATACTGGTTTAATTTTGTAGGGTTTCTTAGTTTGCCTGCATTACAGAACGTGGAGTCTATACACTGAGAGCAGCAAATGGTAACAGCTTCTTAAGAGCAAGCTGTAGAGCCCCTTCTAATAATATGCATTATGTTTTCTTGATGAGATGTTTCTTGTGGGCAGTATGGTTATGTTCCCTACAAGTGAAAAGCTAAAAATTTGTTCACTGGAATTACAACTGTCTTTTAAAAGACAAACTATATTTTCTCTCTTAGGTGTTTCAGTAGTGTTTCAAATATGACTATATTAAGATCAGCAGACAGGACAGTGGCAAACCTGTGTTTTTTTTTGGTTTAAGAAAAATACAGTGAAAGCATATTCCATTCTTGGTTTTCCACAGGACATGTTATTTGATATTTATCTTGATTTTATGAAATTTGAGTGACATCCCACACTCTCCTAAATCTAACTTATATTCTTCATATTAATGCTGCTTTAAAAACCAAAAAGATGTATCTTCTGTCATGAGAAGATTAATTGTTGGATGGCCTCTTCAGTTACTGCTGAGAAAAGAGAACTGTTACTTGTTCCAAAGTTGCACAGTTTTTGAAGATCCAGTTACAGTTGTATCTTGTTAATTAACTAAGCACTGCATAAATCTGTGGGGCTTTTAAACTGATGTGCTTATGACTTTCCTCTTTTTTGCTCTGACTCACATCTTGGATGATAAATTGGGTAACCTGCCAGCCAATTGCCTGCTGTGAAAAATGTTGTAGCTGTAAGGATTATTATTAAGTATGTCTAATAATTTTCATATTTTAGTAATCTATTTTTAGATCATTATGTAACGCACTACACAGTGGAACTGGGCAGAAAGGGATAGGACAGGATTGGATGCTGAATAAACATAAACCAGTGGGGGTCCCCTGTGCACAGGTGGTCTGTTTAAAACTGTCATGATTTGTAGCAAGTTGCTATGGTCTCCCCCAAAATATAAAGCCATTTACTCCCACTAAAATCTCTGGGCACTGGGAACTAGAGGATTTTCAGCAGTTAGTGTGTTAGCTATTGGCAGGACTCTTCTACTATCAGGTGGACATGCTTCTAAACATAAAAAATATGTATTTATGTTTGTGTGCGTAGTAAAGAAGGATGTAGATGCAATTCAAAACAGTGTCAATGCATGCTGGAAACTGCATAGTAAATCACCATATGTTCCAGAGGAAATGCCAAACAAAGTCATGATCACTTTATATGTGTGCAGCTGACTGGCAAACATAGAGGCAAACTCATGATGGGGGATGCCATCATATGCTTTTCTTCTTCTCTGCTATATCAGAGCATGATTATAGCCCATCTGCTTTCCTTAGCGATGGAGAAGGGTAAGAAAACATTCAGGCCAAAGTTTTGCTGCTGGAGCATATGCACCAGGAAAAATGGGAGCTAAACCCAAGGAGCTCTCTTGGATGTGTTTATTTTCAGTTTCTTTTGAAGTATAGAATTTTATAAATTTCTTTGAAGTTCTCTTCCTTCTGCGACTCATACTGCTCTGGCTTTACATTCATATTGCGATAGCCTGACGTTTGCTAGCAGTAGTTCACAGATCAAGGCATGTCTGGGAACAAACCTTAGCCCTGTGTGCCAGTTAGGCTGCTAAAACAGCTAGTGACAGGGCAGTAAGCATCTATGTTCTTTTTACCTGTGCCAACATGGAGTATTTAGTGCCTCACTAAAGCCCTAAGTGCAGGTGTAAGAGTGGTGGTATTTGCTGACATGTTTGGCAATCTGTTTGGTTTGAGATTTTTCCAAGCTCTTAAAGGATACTTGAAATATCTGATAGAAAGTCGTAGAAAAGACTAATGACTTCTTTTTTTTTTCTCTTCTCCTTTTTTTTTTTTTCTTCTAATTAAACCCAATTTACTTTAACTACCGTAATTTAGCTTTCTTCAAACTAGATACCTATGTGGATTGAAATAACTGTACAACGATAATGTTGACTGCTGTGACACCTACTGGTCGAGCTGAGCTGAACAAGGGAAAGCCTGTGGGTGCTTGCTCTTTCTTCTTCCTTATGATAATTCCAGGTGATAAGTTTGGCTCTTGGGGCCAACACAATGCTGTGTTCAGCAGGGATGGTGTCTCTTGGAATGACTGACACATGTTCTTTCAATACATCTTCCAATGCATTAAGAAATTTAGATAACCACTTCTCCTTTTGCTTTTAACTTCTGTCTTTTCCATTCCTAGTAGCTCTTTAATCTTTACTCTCTTTGTTTCATCTGTCTTATCTTTATTCTTTTTCATCATCCCTTAATAGTATTGGTAACTGCAAGGAAATCACTTTGAAGTCTTCTCTGAAATGCCTTTCTTCCCTAGAACAGTTCTTCTTTATTATCTGTGATCATTTCTTCAATGCTTGGAGACCTATTATCATTCTTATATCCCTGTTAGGCATTCTACTTTCCTGGGAAAGGTAAGGAGCCATTCATGGAACTCCTTCCATGAGTTTTCATACCTAATGAGGTTTTGTGAGTATTGAGAAAAAGAGAGGGTTTCTATATATTTAGGAATAAAGATGTTAGCAATTACAATAAAACAAACCAGCTTTGCATCTCTATTTAACAATGAAGAATGGATAGCATTTCATGACTCTAGGAAAATTTTTGGTATGATTCTTCAGAGGGATATTTTTTTTCACTCAAGTGATGCTGAAGTCTTCTAAAAATGCATTTGCCTGTGTGTGATTCTGGAACATACCATTAATTCAAAAAGTTATACAGAAGGCTTCTTAGGTAGTTCTTCTTTTGAGAGACTTCATTTGAAAGACTATTCTATTCTAGAGTGTTGAGTAGCTTCAGGTAGCTTAAAATTGCATGAGGTGACTTGACCTGATCTGGTAGTCAGTGGCTGAGAGGGAGCAATTTCTGCTGTCTCCTCTTCCCTGTTTCTGACTGCATACTTCTGTCATTTCTTTTGTGTTCAGGACCACCAGTGCTTTTAAGACCCCATCTGCAGGCACATTCAGGTCACTGAGCTGGCAACAAGATAGAGGATGGATCATCAGAATTACAGTCTGATGAGTACCATCGGGTATCAGCAAGGGACAAGAGATGGCTGGGAAGCAGGGGTAAGAAGGGAGCTGATGTGGAAAGCAAGTTAGTGAGGTACCCCCTTTTTCACAGCACCAAGATGATAGATTCATGTTGCATGTAATTTTCCCTAGATAAAAATAGTTTGTGTTATCTTGACGTCTTTTTCCCTTCCAGGTTCTACCAGCTCTTTAGAGTCTTGCAGTGAGATGTGGGTCAAGCTGCCATTCCTCCTTCCCTTCCGTTTTCTCTCATTCTGGGCAGGTTCTTGCATTATGTTTTTAGTGTAGGGTCTGGCACCTGTCTAGGGCATCTGACAGTATGACCAACATGCCTTCACTTCTCCCTTGGGGGAGAGTTGGGTATTCTCACTTTTTCACTATAAATTAACTGGGTTTTTTTTGTTTTTTGGGTTTTATTTGGTTGGGTGGGTGGGTGAGTTTTTTGCACATGTATGGCTTTATTTGTTAGAAAAGGCCAGGGAAAGAGCTATCAACTGTAGACTGAGAACAAAAGGTTTCTGAGGGTACTTTTTCTACAGATATTTCTGACCCTGAAGAGACCCATCTTGCCCATGGAAGTTGCTTAACTTTATTAATTATTTTACTCTGCATCTTTCTTCTTTTTGACCCCTTAACATTAAATGACTTGCCCAAGTTCATACAGGAAATCTGTGACAGACTCAGAAGCTAAATCCAGACAGCCAGATTTTTTGTCCAGGTCCTTAGGCACTTTCTGGGTTGGCTTCTCTGTAAGATAGATCCTGAAAAAAAGCCTGTCAGTCAAGTGACACTTCCAGCAAGCCATAATACCTCTTAGACTAGAAACCTACATTTTGTAGCCATTTTTGCATTTTTTGCATTAGTGTGTCTTTTTGTGATACATCACAAAAACCCCTGTCATTTAAAATCTTAAATTAATGAAATCTCTGAATCTTATTTTAACCCTATGTAGAGACAACTGACTGTGACTTAATTATATACATCCATAGTGCCTAATCTGTAGTGATCTTATTTATCTGATGGTAAAGTTTTGGAGAGTGAGGGACTGCAATTTAATTTCATTGCTGACTTGTTCTGTTGTGACAGTATGATTTGTCCTTGAGATGTAGTGGGACACCATGTCCTTTAGAGGTTTCTCTGTGGACTGTGGAACTAGAGTCTCATGCCATGTTTGGGTACACCTCAGACAGTGAAGCACCCTAAAGGAGCTCAAAGCAACACAGTTCTGCTCTCCCGGTGCAGCCACTATATTAAAATACTTTTTATTTCTTTTAAATTCTTGCTGTGAAAATTAATTACCTGGAGTAGGAGTGTCTATACTGTGAACCTCCAAGGACAGTTTGTTTGGTGCTGTAACCATCTGTGGTACTCTGTTTCCTGAGGGCCCCTGTTTTCCCATAGTGAGTGTCCACTCACTATCTTTTTCTGGGTTGTGAAAGTACCCACAGCTGAAAGTACCCACAGCTTCATCTGTGGTAACAGGCTCGGATACAGCATACAGGAATGTGCTAGCACCCCTCCTACCTTGTTGATTTCTCTCAGTTCACTTGTTCACTGAATCACAGACTGGTTGGGGTGAAAGGGACCTCTGGGGGTCATCTTTTCAACATCCCATGCTCAAGCAGGATCACCTAGAGCAGGTTGCTCAGGACTTCATTAATTGCAGGTTACTCAGGACTTTCATTAGGCCTTAATAACAATGACAGCCAGGAGTGCACAGCAACTTCCCAAGTCATGTTCAAGAAGGGAGTAGATGGGAACAAACTGCACAGGAGTCCTTTGATGGCTGCAGCCCATTGCAGCTTCCCACTTTCCTGGGATGCTGGCAGGACCCAATGTCACGTGTAGCCCTTTCTGCCCTGAGAAGGAGCTGTGAGACCCACGCATCTGGTGAGGCAGGGCTGCTCAGGGGGCATGCCTCAAGCTCACAGTGTGAGGAGGTGAGCAGCTTTCCCTTCTCACACTTGGTCTTCTTCATGGCATTGTTTCTGCAGAGCTACAATGAAGAGTTTGCCAGCATGCCTGCTGAATGTTTTCAGTCAGTAAATGGTAGTTGTTAGGCTTACACGCACCCCATCTACTCAACGTCACAGAGACCAAAAATAGAAATGTGATTTTCTTTCTAACCTTGTGCGTCAGCCTGAGTAGTAAGAGATTCTGTGCCTTTTTGTTGCATTATTCTTTCACATTACTGTAAAGATATCTTATTGAATATTAAGCATTGCTTATTCTATCAAAAATCATAATGGGATGCTCCTGCAATATTTTCTGTTATGTAGAGCCTCTTTGTTTGTGGTGCAAATAACAGTAACTCATATAAATTTTGTTCCTGTTGCAGCATCTTTATTCTTTCCTCTCAGATCTTTGTATGCCAGCAACACATTGCCTATAAGTGAAGTAAGAAAGGACTTGAATAAAGTCTGGGAGACTGGTCTTATGTTTGCCTGATAAGAATTAATATATATAAAAACTGTTACAAAGAAATAAATCACATCTCTTTATGTCTGCTGCTCCTTACGCAGAAGGAGTAGATTTGGAGTGAAGTCCACAGAGTTTGAAGGGACTTAGGCTGCATATGTCCAGATCTTGTCTAGGGTTTGTAGCATTGTATTAGATTTCTAAGATTACAGAACACCATGATAGGAGCTATTTTACATGTCAAGATAAAGTCTGTTAAGTCTAAATCCTCGACTTGGGATTTCTTTTCCTTTTCTTACTGACACTCTTTGGAATTTTTAATTTACACTGTTGTCGAAACTGATGGCTGTGGTTTTTATGTTAGTTTACCTTTTTAAAAAGGTTTTATCAAATTCTTGGGAAATATTTACTCTTTATTATTAAGTCCAGATATATTGTCAGTCAGCTGAATTTCTGTTGTAATACTTAAGCAAAGTAAATTGTGGCTGAACATGGTAAGTGCAAATAATTATTTGCCCCAACACATATAAAGATATGCAAACTCAGACCTAACCGGACTTAAACCTCAAGCCTGGTGTCAGAGGCAGCCTCAGGGTTATTCTGCATTCATTTCTGCCTGCAAACATTAGCATGCATGGATTTGGTGCAGTTGTGCTCCAGAACTGTGCATTCAGTCATTCAGTTTGTCCTAATAAATGAGACTGCTTGTGCTTGCATTTTTACTAGCACATCTTTTGAGAATATATTTGAATGCTGTGGTTTCTAAGCCATCTTCATCTTGGAGGAATGGAGTTTTGTAAAACCAGTAAAATTATATGGTGAAGATAAAAGTGAGACCTCTAGTTTTCTATCAGTTATGTAAAACTGGAAAGAAAAAAATGAGCATGGTCCAGGATAGTAACTGTGGAATATGCAGTTATGTGGCCCTAGCTGGGCTGGTATCTTACAGCAAATATTTACTCAATATCCTTAAGAGCACCAAGTACAAGCATAAAGAGATTGCTCCTCTCAGAAGTCCATCTAATTGGGTGTCCGGTGTTGGACAATGTCCAGCAATACTGACTATGGAACATCACAAATATAGGACGAAAATGTCACAGTACTTTTTGAAATAATGTCCTGGCACCCAACCAATTAGGGAAAAGCATCAGAAACAGTTTGTTGGTATTTAATAAGCCTTTGTGTGTTTGCCTTCTATGCTTTGTCCTGGTATCTTTTGAATCTCCTTAAAGCTAACATGAAAAAAAGCTAAGATGAAAAAAATTGTAAAGCCCACGACAAGGAGATACAAATGTTAGTAGCCAGCTGTGTGAGAAGAGCTGTTTTGAACCTGCTCATATTGTTTGATAGCCCTTAATTCTTTTATCAGAAGAGGGGTTGAACAACTGTTCCTTGTCCTCTGCCGTGACACTAATGATAACATAGCTCTCTGTAGACACCTTTGTGCTTTCCTTATTCTGCTTCTTCCTCCCCCCATTCCCAAGGTAGATATGAGACTACTTGTCATTCACAGCTTCATGCTAAATTTGACTAATAAAGCATGATCAGAAGAAATGATGATGTAAAATTGTTTTCACATTTTCCAAGTCAGATGTTTCATTTCATAATGCTTAAATTAAACCACAAAACACATTTAAACACAAAATATTATAAGTAGAAAAAAAAATCTTGAGAAGAAAATTAAGCATTTTGCTTGACTCAAAGTACATCTTTTGAGGATGTTTTTGGGAGTGTGCTTCCATGATAAAACAGCATTTTTTGAATTTGTACTGTGTAAGGCAGACAACAGATTTCTTTCCTCATTTGGAGAAGTGAATCATCTCTCTCAGTCCTTGCTCTGCCTAGTAGCACTCTGGGCTGTCAGACCTGTGCTTGTGCCACAGCAGGAGGCAGGTCATACTGGCAGCACTGGCTGGCTCTGCCTCAGCTATGGGACACCATTTCTAGACAAAATCCAGGATGAAAACGGGTTTTACCGTGGTCTCTCTACACCCTTTATGCAGATCCTGGTACAAGAGCCTTTGGTTTTGCTTATTTAACTTTGGCCTCACACCTTTTCTGATGGATTTCACAGAGAGCTAAGGGCTCAAGCTAATCAGCAGTTTAACTCTTAATGTTTCAGTCTGGCTGCTTATTATAATTTTTATTTTTTTTTTAGTACAGTACACCCCAAATTACAGATGAATATGGACACAAGGCAATCTTAGTTTTCTTAGGTACAAGTGGTCAGCTTCAGAAACCACAAGTATGTCATCATGCCGTTTGCTTAGCTTTAATCTCTTTTTATAGCTAAGCTGCAGAATCATCAAAACGTCTCTGTGTCTCTGTGGCATTAATTAACTCTGATAGATGAGTTTTACTGATAAATCCGAGATCCTGTGCAGTTGAATATGTTATTTGGCTCCTACCTACTATGACAGTGGTGTCCATAGAGATCACCTGAACACTCATGGCCAGATGCTTCTGGTTTTGGGGTGACCAAAGCTTTGATTGTTAGAGATATTTTGGACCTGGTTATCAGAGAAACTGGAACCTTTCTGCAGCTCCTGCCATGCCTGTTTCCAGTTAGGGGTTTAAGGTGGACTTGGTCAAAACAGAGATCACTCTGGAAATGTTCACTGATGTTTCTCAGACTCAGGTTACAAACAGGTGAAATATGAAAATGATGCCATTTGTTCCATAGCAAAATAACTGTTCTGATAATTATGTTTTAGCAGTAACAAACGTAATGAGGTAGTGAGAAATTTTTAGTTAGTGACTCTCAACAGATTTTATCCATTTAAAACATTGCGGGGGGGGTACATGGAGTCTGAACATGTGAGAAAATGATGCTGGGATTGGTAATGAGTGATTTGTTCAGTTGTTACTGCTCAGTTTTCTTTGTAATGGAGAAAAGTGTAAGAAACCTGATTGAGAGGAAGAATGCTCTAGATATGTATAGGGGAGTGCTTGTGCTCTATACGTACATCAGCGCATATCTCAAGCCAGCTGACATTTAGGTTATTAGCAGAAACCATGGAAGAAGTAGAATGAAGACAAGTCACATTTTATCCTTTTACAGCTCCTCCAGTGATGTGCCATATCAAAAACCTTACACTGAAAGCCAGAGCGCCTCTGTGTAAAACAAAAAAAATGTGCTCAGCAAACTCTAGAGCAGTTAGTCTAATAAAAATGGTGAAAAGAATCTGAAATAGTGCTAGATGGAGGATACAGAGATGAAAAAGACACAGGTTTTTGTATGTAACTTGTATGGGCTGAACCTAAGTATTGCTTTTAGGTGCTGGAATCTTGTTATTAGAAAGATGCAGGAAGACAAACTGAAGGAATCTCAATAGGAGTTCAGTGTTAGATGAACTGGATGGAATACAGCATATGATTAAATACCTTTAAACATTACCTTTTTAAAAATAGTCTTTCAATCCAATGTTAAAATACAAATAGTAAACAGGAGTCAAGAAAGTGGAAAAAAAAAATCCTTTAGCAGAAAATGAGCAAAAGAAGAAGCAGCATTTAAATTTTTTGGTTTTACTGTGGAAAGATGACACAGAGCAGCATAGTGGTTGGTATTTTATTTGAAATATCACAAAGTAAAGCTGAAGAGAATAGATGAGTTTTTGAAGCAAGGGGAATATTTTATAAGCTGACAGGATGCAGCAATGTAAATTGGATAGATGAATAGGTGGCTACAAGCCTGGATAGCTCTACATTGTATTTTGTCCCCTTTTCAAAAAGCAGGTGAGTTAGATTTCTGTTCTTGTAAACCAAGAGGAAAAAATAAGGTGCAAGTACATAAATGTGCATGTTCATGACACACTGGTCCTGCTCTGGTGGAAGAGATTGATGTGTTTGGATGTCAGTGTGCTCTGGAGCTGAGTGTAGTGTCCTGCAGGGCTGTCTCCATCTTCTACTCTCCTCCCGGGAGGCAGCAGCTTTCTGTGTTTGAACCTGAGTGGACTGAGTTGAGCTAGGGAGGAAGAAAAGTAAACGAAGCTGCTGAGCTGAGCCTGGCTCAGCCTCCTTTACTTCTGCAGAGTAACACCTTCTTCTGTTATAGAGAACAGAAATATTTGCAAAGTAAGGTACTAGTTACTAGTAATAAAAGAGGCAGAGTCTAGTCTTATATTAATATTTATTTAACTCCACAATGTTAAGTGAATATCTCTGTAGAGGAGGGAAGCTATTTATTTTTCACACATCAGAGGTGTTTTGAAAAACAAGAGATGGTAATGCAGAGTTGCTCAGAGGAGTGAGCGGCGTGAATGTTGGGCGTACGTGTAAGGAATTCTGGAAGAGCATACTGTTTTCAGCTCACTGAGTAGAAATTAAAAACAAATAACCTGTGTGTCAGTGGGATAGCAAAGAATAGTTTTGGAGCCTGCTGTTGTTTTCAGATTTATGTTTTTATTAATATACTTCTTGATTTTAAACCAAAAACATAGCTAGTACAACTGTAGGCCTAATAGTACTGTACAGTAGTGCCTGGGATCTTTAAAAGAGCTTAAAGACAGAGGGATATTGTAATCTAGTTTTGGATTATGCTGTCTGACTGACCTTCAGTCTTTGTTTCCCCAGCTCTTAATGGAAGAATTGAGTGTCTGAGTGGGATGTGAGTAGGTATGTCAAAGCAGAAACATTGCTTTATGTTTCATAAAAATTTCTTGTAGTTCTTTTTCCCTTCTGGGACATTTGTATTTCTTTTAAAATACTGGAAATTTGTAATTGCTTTTCCCGTTAAAAAGTATTTTTTAACTATTACCTTGAAACATTCATAATCAGTATCATTTTCATGACATGGGTGAGACTGTGTGACTGTTTTTTCCCATGAAGCAATTGTATGGAATCAGATCTGTTTGCTATAGCTAGGAGGGCTGACAGCTTCCTGAAAAGTACCTTTTAACCAAATCCTTTCCACTTTTTCATCATGAGGTGGTTTGCAGAGAACCCACTTGCTACTGAGAGAGCAGAGAGGGTAGGATGTTGCTTGCAATAATTAAGAGGGTGTTCAGTATAAACAGTGTGATCAAACAAAGCAAGCAACATTTGATGCACACACCAAATTTTGAAATGCTGCTGCCTTGGAAAAGTCATCTTTCCTGTGGTTATGATTGAGTTCCAGGGAGAAATGAAAAAATAGAAATGCACCTATTGGCTGATAATTGTGTGAATAGCAATGAGTGGGTAGTTCAAAGCCAACAGATTTCAACTATTGGGCTTCTCCCAGTTTGCTTTTTCACAAATGGCAGTTGTGGCAAGGGACAAGCATTTTTGCTTGCTACTTTGAGGGGTCTGAATTATTTCATAGATGGATAGATGTTCCTTTGCAACATGCAAGATGTAAAGTTTTTCTGCATGCCATATTTCAGAGCAGATTCAACAAGAAAAAAAAAATCTAATTTTATTACTTTATGCAAATTATTTCCTGTAGCAAGAAGAATTTCAAGCAGTATCTAGGTCATTACTGGTAGAATTAATTACTTCCTTAAAAAGTACCACAAAAGATATGTAAATCACAATGCCCATCTATTTTGAGCAGATCATTGAAGTATATCCTGTAAAAAATAAAACAACCCCAAAACCAACCAACAAAAACCTTCCCTGGCTTTGAAAATGAGTAGATGGTTGGGCAGTTCTTTCCTTTTTCTATTTTTAACAACATGATAGCATCCAATGTAACTAATTTTGATTGTATGAGAAGTGGGAATATCACAGCTCTATACCCTTCAGAATTGTATTTGCAAAGAATTAAAGTTCTTCTGAAGATGCAGACTTCAATTTTTATGGCACAGTGATGAAATATGTTAGCTGGTCAATGTAGATAAGATATTTGTTTCCTTGCTGCTGTTAAACATTTTCTTATCCAGGGTAAATGCATTTACTTGTGTTTAAAGTTTAGTACTCTCATTTGCTTTTGACTTAAAAGTATGGTCAATAGCGACCATGCTTAGCAGTCATTTTTCTTTGCTTACTGCATGTGTAGGAACTACGTGCACTTTTAGCAGTTCATCCATGATGGTAGCGATGGCAAACCACATGCTTCGGCCGGATCATGCTACCCATGTGCTTCTTTCTAGCAGGACCCAAGTCATCTACCTGTCCTCCTTGCAGGGGATCTGTACTACTCCTTGATGGAGAGACAAGGTGGCTCAGCTGACATTTCAGTGACCTTCATTTATGATCCCACATCATTTTGCTTAAGGCAAAATTATGCTTTTTTGAACAAAGTGTAATGAAGACCATATACTGCCTAACTTAAAGTGTACATATGTTATACCTCCTTCAACACATACCTTTCATTTATTACTTTTTTTTTTTTAATTGGAGACATATTTTACTTTAAAGTAACCATTCATCATACTGGAAGCTTAATCAGCACTTTGAGACTATGTGAAGTGATTAACAGTGTAATGTTAAGCAGTGGTCTCTTCCAGGAAGGTAGTGCTTTATCAACAGATTTCAGAAATCAGACTTGGTCTGACCTGTGAGAGTAGTTGCAGCTATAACATACCACTTTCTTCATAGACTCAATACTACAAATGACCACAAATTTTTCCTCCTTGAAAGTTTTCAATGAGAAAAAAATGCTTCTAGCTAAAAACATCCATTTAAGGAAGTGCATAAATACTGGGGAAAAAAAAAAAAGAACTTGGAAAGTGGAAAAGAAGTGCCTTTTCCCCAGATTCAATTGTTTTTCAGTCAATATAATTAGGGACCTAGGAAATTTGGAAAAGTAACACTTACAAATAAATCTTAATACTAAAGTTAGCACATAAAAGTGCAAGACTGTGCTACATGTATTAGTTATTCTTCCTTTTGTCCTAAAACCTCAGCAACCCATAGTCCTTCTGTAAATCTTAGGAGAAGCAGGGAAGCAATTTAAAAGGAAGGTACTAATGTGGAACATATTCTGAAGTTACAAAAAAAATATTTTTTTCATTTTTTTCTTCAAACATACTCAATATTATGTCTTCTAAATAAAAAATACAATAATAATAAAAAAAATCCATACTTCCCCAGATTAATTCTGGGGTAATTAATTTTTTTAAAATATTTTTGAATATAACTGAGCTGTTTAATTTGTCCAGTTCGGAAAAGTACATGGCCTGTAACATGGCACAAAACTCAAATGATCTTAAAGTGTTCATGATGAGTAAATTGATTTCCCATGTTTCTCTTGGTTGTGTCTGAGTTACACCATTGAGAGTTTCAGAAACAAAAGCATCAGCTTAATTTTTTTCTTGTATAACTTTATTTTGGGAAGTTAATGCTGTATATAGGTGTCAACTTCTTTGAGGTGATTTTTAGAAATCTTTGATAAAGAAGCATATTCTTTGGTATAGAGGAATAAACTTAACAGCCAAGTTCAACCTCAACTCTTTGAGAATATGAAAATGTTTATGTGAAATAGATCTGGAATTTGATGCAGATGACAGAGGGCTCAAGTGTAAATAATTTGGTATAACTTAATGACGTTGTTTTGTAACACTTTCCTCCCAACATAGGCTGTTTCAAATCTTCTGGACTTACCTATAAAAAGGCAAAGTCTGCTTATTTTTCCTCCAATTTTGAATGCTTGGGTTACAGTTTTTCCACCTCTGATACCAAAGGAAAATTATTTTATGGTGCTAGGAAGTAAATATCCATCTTGCTATGAGATACAAATGTCCTTCTAGAAATATATTACCCCTGTCTGCAAATCAACATTTCTGGACAAAGTAAAGCACACAGTTGTTTCATAGTTACACATACATTTAAAATTATATATTTATTGCTGTTTTTACCAATTTTCTAACAACTTCCTTACAATTTTTTTTGGCCAATTTATACATTCTGTGATTTCCCATGAGAAAATTTCAATGAAGAGCAATGAAAGCAGAGTTATGAAAAAATGTAAAGAGTGAAATAAAAACAATCTGATAACAAGTTGCTTTATTTTTCCTCATTTCTTTCAGAATAACTGGTTGCAGCAGGGATAATTTTAGACTTTTTCTTTTTTTCAAATGNTCTATTATATTACTATATTAATTATTAATTTCTTTATTACTTCTAAAAACATCTAATAATGCAAGAGCAAAATGGTTATTTATGAAATGGAATCCATAATGAATTCATTACATTTGGTTGCATTCAGTATTATTAGAATTAGATTTACTTTGTCAACAATACTGCAAAACAGTGTACAAAATGAATGGTGACCTGGGCCATCTGTTACTGCTGTTAAACTAGAGCTTTGCTGACCTGCTGAACACAGGGAAGGGAGTGAGTTGAAGTGAATGAGCTGCTTCAAGCATTTTTGGAGAACATTCTGAGTAAAATACTTTTTGCAATGGAAAATGGTCAGGTCCCAGGCCACATAGGGCTGTGTGGAGTACAGGCTTCTTAACACCTTGCTGTACAAGTAGAAGCAATAAGGAAGATGGTTATAAGACTTTGGCTGATAAGTGCTTTAAGTGTTTCTCCCAAAGTATAATTGGAATACATTATTTATTCAGGTGCTCCAGGTTTCAGATCCTGTGGCTGCTGACCACCCTACATTACTTTTTGTGGCCTAACCCTGATTCCCCTCCTTCTCTCACAATGAGAGTGACTCCAGCACCAACTCCCACATCCCCCACTCCCAGCCCCTTTTCCCTTCTTGCATGTCTGTCTTCTGAATTACATTCTCCACGGTATCCACTTAATATGCTAGAGATACACTGTTTATTCTTGGGGAACGTGGATGAGCAACTTGTCTGAGTAATTCCTGGGGAAGTTAAGTCATTTATGTTAGTAGAAATGGCTTTAATTTGTTTCTTTTCCAAATGTACCTTATTGTGGTATTTAAAATTATGTAGCAACCTGCTTTTATTCTGTTCCATTCACTGTGCTGTTTAGTATCTCAGCATTCAGTTCAGTTTTCAGGTGCTTAATTTTTCTACAGTGAAGCCCATGGTTGCTTATATCATTGTAATTCTCTTTGATGTTTCATTAAAAGCCTTAGTGCTGAGAATTTCCTAAAGTAGAGAAAAAAAAAGTGGAAATATTGGTATAAAAATGGTTTGCTTTTTGGTATTAGCTTAAAAATTTTGTGGAAAGGGTAAAACATACTTGGAATTATAGAAGAGTCAGATCCTAGATGAGATCTGCCAAATAGTGGGGCAGCCAGACATCAACAGCAGCACAACAGTGACTTGGGATAAAGCTCTTCCTCTTTTGCTGCTCCTTCTTCCTGTATTTGCTCTGTCGTCTGCTGCTGTTTAGCCTCCAGGTTATGCTGAGGTGTGAATGCTGCATGAAATCTAATCCTAATGCAGAACTGTGTTTTGCTCTGAACAGTTTTTACATCCAAGGTATACTTCCCTTTTCTAAAGCCACTTGAGGCTGGCTTAGGTGCTTGAATGAGGTGGAACAAATCTGTAGACATACTCCCCAAGCTATTTCCTTTTTTTTTCCCTTTGGTTGCTTTGAATTTTTCTGATTCTGAAACTGTGATAATTCTCAGTGGGGTTTTTTCCATTTACTGTTTACCTCTGTTAAAAAGCCTTGTATTCTTTTCCACTTAGTTTACAGCACTGTTTCTGTGCACAGATGACTTGCATTTGACTGGTTTTCTACCTGTATTACAGTGTGAGGAAAATGAGAGATATTAATGAAAGAGTTGGAGAAGAAGAAAATGCACTTGCCCAATGTTCAACATGCATGCACCTCTTCTGTCTTCAGGTTTGAAACTGGTGACAGAACTGCCTTCATGAGAGAGGAAAGATAGAGCAGATGATATAAGGTGAAGGGTTCAAGATGGACCAGAAATCTCATTTCACATGATGGTGAAGAATTTTTTAACTGTACATTTAAGCTAATGCTTCTGAGTGCTAGCCAACCCCCTGGTGTAGACCAACAGCTAATTCTTTCTTTTAGCATATTGAAAGTATTTTCATTTGCATGTTTGGTTCTGAGTACTAGGCATTAAAAAAAAAAATCCACTTTATGATTCACAATAAAATAGCAAGGTTCACAGCACTTGCCAGCTCCTGTAATTTAATGAAAAGACTCCATTTGGTGCTTTTACCCTGATGGCACAATTCCTGGAGACAAGCATCTAGGCAAGAACCCCAACTTGTATGTTTAGGCATCTCAAAGTTATAAATCTTTGGAAATATGTAAGACATAAAACCTAAAAAGCAGGATATTTTTTGGGTTTTAATCTTGTGAACTCCGAAGTTATTCTCATGGCCATTTAATGATGATATGAAATAATATTGTCGATAACATGGTCTTCTCCCTGTTATGAAGAAAAGAGGAAAAAACCCTGAGGTTATTTTATAGTCTTCTTAGCATTACTTGTCATTGTCTTTTGTTGATCCTGCGTTTTATATATAACTGACATCTTTTTAAATCAACATTTTATTTTTATTTAAATTAGGCTGTAATTTATAATAATTAAACTTTTATATTTGTTTGCTATAACATTTCTTTATAAAATAGCTACTTCAATATGAAATAAGAGAAAGGGAAAAGGATCTGTTCACAAGCTGCAGGACTTTCATTAAAAATATTGAATATGAGAAGGTTTTAACAGAAATGTGTTTTGCTATTCGGTTCTAAAGATGTAGTCATACACTTATATAGCAAAATTACATTTTACTTCTCACAGAAGTATAACATATATTTATGCATGTGTAGTTAAGTGTTGTAGTCATCT
This sequence comes from Chloroceryle aenea, assembly GCA_013399075.1. Lineage (NCBI taxonomy): Eukaryota > Metazoa > Chordata > Aves > Coraciiformes > Cerylidae > Chloroceryle > Chloroceryle aenea. Next base: position 243,814 of record VWZY01000174.1, read on the forward strand.
GATTAAAGCACTAAATGTAAATTCTACTAGACTTACTGATATGTTAATATTCAGTAAAATGCCCTAAATCTTTTTTTTTTAACTCAACCTACTATATTTATTTGAATAACAAATAAACATATTGTGATAAGATGCTTTTAGGAACATTGTCATTCTTTTATAAGTGTGAATAGTGGGAAAAAATAAGCTACCTGGAAAAACTATGGAGAATTTCCAATAATTTCCAAGTAATAGGGAAGAGAGCATTGCTTCTTAACAGATATGGTGCAGCCTTACTGCCAGCTGGGACCCTGCCCTTGCTGCCAAAATTGGCTTTTTGGAAACATTTTTCTGGCCACAATAAATGTTTCACAGTCAATAATTCAAGGTCAATATGGCATCCATCAGTAATCTTTATTTTTCATGTACTGGTTTTTAAGACATATTGTTCTTCCAACCCTATTAAGGTTGGCGGTCAAATAGTTTTCTGCCAATACGTTTTCTTTAATTTGAAAGCAGAGAATGGCATAGCATTGCTTTTNGTGCAAACATTAAACTGGAATTAGAAATGATGATTGGATATTTATTATGCAGATTATATCTACTAGCTTCATGATAGATTTTGACATCTAAAATTGACAAAATTTGTATCTCATCAGCACTGAAAAAGAAAACCCACTTGCTGTGGGTTTATTAATAATTATTTATTTATTATTTCTATTATATTACTATATTAATTATTAATTTCTTTATTACTTCTAAAAACATCTAATAATGCAAGAGCAAAATGGTTATTTATGAAATGGA
>VWZY01000174.1:244855-339890 GCA_013399075.1 Chloroceryle aenea
GATCCTAGATGAGATCTGCCAAATAGTGGGGCAGCCAGACATCAACAGCAGCACAACAGTGACTTGGGATAAAGCTCTTCCTCTTTTGCTGCTCCTTCTTCCTGTATTTGCTCTGTCGTCTGCTGCTGTTTAGCCTCCAGGTTATGCTGAGGTGTGAATGCTGCATGAAATCTAATCCTAATGCAGAACTGTGTTTTGCTCTGAACAGTTTTTACATCCAAGGTATACTTCCCTTTTCTAAAGCCACTTGAGGCTGGCTTAGGTGCTTGAATGAGGTGGAACAAATCTGTAGACATACTCCCCAAGCTATTTCCTTTTTTTTTCCCTTTGGTTGCTTTGAATTTTTCTGATTCTGAAACTGTGATAATTCTCAGTGGGGTTTTTTCCATTTACTGTTTACCTCTGTTAAAAAGCCTTGTATTCTTTTCCACTTAGTTTACAGCACTGTTTCTGTGCACAGATGACTTGCATTTGACTGGTTTTCTACCTGTATTACAGTGTGAGGAAAATGAGAGATATTAATGAAAGAGTTGGAGAAGAAGAAAATGCACTTGCCCAATGTTCAACATGCATGCACCTCTTCTGTCTTCAGGTTTGAAACTGGTGACAGAACTGCCTTCATGAGAGAGGAAAGATAGAGCAGATGATATAAGGTGAAGGGTTCAAGATGGACCAGAAATCTCATTTCACATGATGGTGAAGAATTTTTTAACTGTACATTTAAGCTAATGCTTCTGAGTGCTAGCCAACCCCCTGGTGTAGACCAACAGCTAATTCTTTCTTTTAGCATATTGAAAGTATTTTCATTTGCATGTTTGGTTCTGAGTACTAGGCATTAAAAAAAAAAATCCACTTTATGATTCACAATAAAATAGCAAGGTTCACAGCACTTGCCAGCTCCTGTAATTTAATGAAAAGACTCCATTTGGTGCTTTTACCCTGATGGCACAATTCCTGGAGACAAGCATCTAGGCAAGAACCCCAACTTGTATGTTTAGGCATCTCAAAGTTATAAATCTTTGGAAATATGTAAGACATAAAACCTAAAAAGCAGGATATTTTTTGGGTTTTAATCTTGTGAACTCCGAAGTTATTCTCATGGCCATTTAATGATGATATGAAATAATATTGTCGATAACATGGTCTTCTCCCTGTTATGAAGAAAAGAGGAAAAAACCCTGAGGTTATTTTATAGTCTTCTTAGCATTACTTGTCATTGTCTTTTGTTGATCCTGCGTTTTATATATAACTGACATCTTTTTAAATCAACATTTTATTTTTATTTAAATTAGGCTGTAATTTATAATAATTAAACTTTTATATTTGTTTGCTATAACATTTCTTTATAAAATAGCTACTTCAATATGAAATAAGAGAAAGGGAAAAGGATCTGTTCACAAGCTGCAGGACTTTCATTAAAAATATTGAATATGAGAAGGTTTTAACAGAAATGTGTTTTGCTATTCGGTTCTAAAGATGTAGTCATACACTTATATAGCAAAATTACATTTTACTTCTCACAGAAGTATAACATATATTTATGCATGTGTAGTTAAGTGTTGTAGTCATCTGATTAAAGCACTAAATGTAAATTCTACTAGACTTACTGATATGTTAATATTCAGTAAAATGCCCTAAATCTTTTTTTTTTAACTCAACCTACTATATTTATTTGAATAACAAATAAACATATTGTGATAAGGTGCTTTTAGGAAGATTGTCATTCTTTTATAAGTGTGAATAGTGGGAAAAAATAAGCTACCTGGAAAAACTATGGAGAATTTCCAATAATTTCCAAGTAATAGGGAAGAGAGCATTGCTTCTTAACAGATATGGTGCAGCCTTACTGCCAGCTGGGACCCTGCCCTTGCTGCCAAAATTGGCTTTTTGGAAACATTTTTCTGGCCACAATAAATGTTTCACAGTCAATAATTCAAGGTCAATATGGCATCCATCAGTAATCTTTATTTTTCATGTACTGGTTTTTAAGACATATTGTTCTTCCAACCCTATTAAGGTTGGCGGTCAAATAGTTTTCTGCCAATACGTTTTCTTTAATTTGAAAGCAGAGAATGGCATAGCATTGCTTTTTATATAAAATATTACAGTGGTGAACTCCAAGGGAAAATAAAATTGGACTTGTGGATCATTGCTTACTAAAGAAAGTGTAAGGCTTATGCCAAATAGATGTACATTGATCATGGATAAATTTAGATGGAATTCAAAATATGGTTTCTAATTATTGAAAGACTCAGATGTTGAAACTGGCATTTAAAGAGGAAAAAAAAAAAAATCGAATTAGTCTCAAGACAGAGCTTGTTAAGCTGATGGAGAGAATGCAGTTGTATGTCACAGCACAGGACTGGACTTGGACCAGGAGCTGTCATTGCCCTCTAAGCCTATGTTCCCCTGTCCTTCTGGCAAGAACTGTTTTATTTCTCTGTTTATTCTATCTTACTGGAGGAATAACATGGGCCTTTAGGATCATGCCTACACAGGGTTTTTATGCTTGAGGTGCAAAATATGAATCAAGCTGAGTCAGTTCCATGTTTCACAGTATTTCCGAGCCAGAGGTGCCCGCAGAGAAAGAAGGGACCAAAAAGTATGGTTGGCATTTCCCTTCTTCACATGCCCTTCCTTTGGCCTCTCAGATCTTGTGGTTATTAAACAGGTCTGCATGGACAGTTGTTCACACACACTTCTGGAAGAGTCTTTGGCTTGAGACATCCATAAGCTCTCCAGTTTCAGCATTTATTCCATCATGGCTTCTTTCTGTGTGCATCTAATTACTTGGGTTTTTTCCAGTCTTGACACATCAAGACAAGTAACCTATGTAGCAAATGTCCTTCCTGTGTTTTTGCATCTGTCACTCCTGAGTTATTACATAAATGCATCTACGAACCGCCTTATTCTGCTCTTAGTTATAATTGCTTCCACAAATAAGCTATTTGAGCTGAAGCTACTGCATCTTCTTCTGTGTGATTATACAATAGTGGGGTGCCTGCAAGTCATTGAAATCACTTTCTGGTACTAAATCTGCATCTTGCCAATGGACTGTCTGGACTGGGCAATGAAAACGTATTGAGAAGGCAACACTTATTTGTGTTTACCTCTAATGTGATTCCTTACCACAGTAAGATTTTCGCTTGTTTGTTTTGCTTAATCTTAAAACAATTTTAAAAAGGCAAAATCTTTCTCTTACAGAGCAGGAAGATAAATTAGTATGTCTTTAGTCTGATCCATTTTGCTCTCAGATGGTATACTTTAGAGCCTAGGCTAGGTTTTCATTATAACTTAAATTCTCTAAAACAGCATTTTAAAATTCAAATATGTGTTATTTAAATGGTGGTATTAATGGATTTCAAAAAGTAAAAGTAACAACTTGGTAAGAATTATCTCTGTTGATAAGATTACCAAATTGTAATACAGGAAGTTTTTCAAACTTCTCTTGAGAGAAAAGAGCCTCAAGACAGAGTTCTGTTGATTGCTAATTTTAAACATGGCTTATTGCAGTGGGATTCAAACATGTCTCACAGAAAACAAGTACCCTAGCTCTCAGGTTTTAAGAAAGCTGGCATTTTAAAAGGCTAAATTCTCTGTCATCTACCCATGACTGGTAAAGTCAATATGAAAAGAATCTCAGATTTACACTGTAGCTACCACAACAGTAACAGTGGGTTTATCTTGCTGATTTTGCCCTGCTAAGAAGCTATCTTTGCACAATGTTCATTAAAAATAACAGGTTTTCTTTGCTGTCTTTGAATGAATGCTGTAATGTTTTGGTGACGCAGAAGTATTCCTTATGAAGAGATGATAAAAAGATGTTTTATGATTTAACTCTCCATTGATTGCAAAATGAATTGATTTTTATTTAGCATATTTAAAGCATGACTCAGCAAAGAAAAGTGATGCTGCTCCTAATCCATTTTTAAACAGTGATATTTTAAGTGCTCCCCAAACATTGCTCTTATGTTATAGATAGAAAGCACAGAAGTGTACATGCATTAATTGTTCACTGTAGGGACCACATATCCCTATATCCTCCTGCATCCCTTGTTTCCCTTCATTTTACAGAACCTAGGTCTGCCATGGAAGCAAAACATTGCAGCAGTCCTGGGAATGAACACACATTTAATGCGACAAAGAGAAGATGTTTAGAGTAGCATGTATGACCAAGAAAAAGCAACTGTGGACAATTAAATGTCAGAGGGAAACTGATATATTCCTTAATCACAAATGCCATCTCTCCTTCCATTGTTCCCTATGGTGGGCCACTGCTGAGGAACCTTTGTTGAGGACTATGCACCAGCACCCCCAAAGCATGCAGTCTCTGCTCCTTGGGCTCAGTGACAGCATTTGCCAGGGTGAGCATGAAAGGTGAAGAGAATTGGAGAGAGGCTTCTCAGAGGGATTTTGGAAGATTTGTGCTGCTTTGTGTATGAAATGTTCCTTTTCCTCTGAGGGAAGGGGTAGACTGTGTCCTGTTCAAATTGAGTTCTGGAAGTGAGTGGTAGTTTCAGGGAATTGCCAGTGCAAAAAGGCCCATGGCTGACAGGAAGGGAAGGGATGGGAAAGAGAAGGAGAAGATTTCTGAACATCATAAATATTATAAAGCTGAAGGTAGCTCCTGTGCTTAGCTAACTGTAAGGGAAATCTCCGCCACATTTACAGGCACATTTTGCATAGGATAATGACACTACAGAACTCTTCTCTTGTGGCTGAGTTTACCTTTATGTTGAAATTACATATGGTTAGTTTTGCTTTCTGTTGCCCTACAACTCACTGGCCTACCTTTGTTACACTATGCAAACCTTTCTGAATAAGTCTAAAAGCTGCAGCACAGAATAATGATAATGTAGATCTCAGTGTTGAGCTGTTACAAGAGGGTAAAACCCAATATTTGTAGGGTGTGTTTAGCCAAAATGGACTTTTAAAACAGAAAAGGTACCGGTTTAGAATTATTGGGGAAATCTGTGATTAGTTTTTATTGATTCTTTGTGTAGTCATTAGGAAAGACCCAACTTTGTCCTCTAACAGCATCATAAGTGTGATGTAATTCCAGAAGGAGAAAAAAAGTGGGAAGAATATTTGATTTGTGTCCCATAACCAGAAAGCATGAGCACAGGTGATGGTGTGGGCAATAAGTGTAAGTTTTGAGTTGCTCTAACAGATAGGAGGATGGCTAGGGAATTTTACACAGAAGATGAGCAGAAGTCAAGATCTTAGTTTAAAATAGTGAAAATTATCATCACAGAAATAGTAAAGATAAAAATCTTTATGGCTTCATATTGGTCAGAGAAGTGGATAAGGTAAATTCTTAAATCTACAACAATTGAACTATTTCTATTACGCCATTCTAGGTGTTCCATTCAGGATCAAAGCAATACGTTACAAACTGTAGTACAAATAAATAAAAATAATAAAATTCCAGCCCAAATGAATCCATCTAAGCAACTTTAAATATTGAGAACTCCAACAAATTCAGTGAACAATAGAAAATGACACCTTCATCAAGAGTTCATTTGCTAGAAGGGTGCTTTAGTTCAGCTTATCAAAAATATTTTTATTACTGTGTAGGACTGTCAGCAGTCAAGCAAAATAAATATCTTGATCCTAGATGCATTGGAAATAAATATGTTTGGATCTTAGTGCAGTTGTATCAGCTATTTGAAGATTATGAATGATAAATGGATAAGTCTGATGGTGCTGACTTCAATAAAGAATAACATTAAGGTAGCTGTAGGCACGCAGCTTTTAAGATATTGCAGTATAAAAATTCGTTTTTGTGCCATTATAGTATATGCCTGCAGGAAAACTAGTTAAAAGGCAAATAAGCATTATAAAAGAACTAAGAGAAAAGCTTTTTGTCATAGTAATTGAGAGAAATCTGTTATGAACTGTTGAATCTGCAATGCAATTTAAATATATTACTTCATTCTCAAATGAGAGTCTAGGAGTTGCTGGCAAATTATCCTTGCTGAAGATTGTGATGCTGTTGTTGGTCTATGCTTTCATATTATACATCCTAAATTTTATTTCTAGAAGAGAGGTAGTCAGAGGGAGATCCGTAATTTCTTTAAACTTGCTTCTAGAAGGAAGCCTACTGCCCGCTGACTTGGCATAGGGGGGTCAAGTCTTGTCCTGACAGCTGTCCTTCTACTCTCAAGTAGTCCAGAACAGACTGATCTAGGTAGAAGGTGCAAGATCAGCAAGATCAATAAGACCAGTCACATGGTCAGCAATAGCTTTTGCCTTTTATTCACCTTTTTAAAGTGTGATTGACAGCCATGACCAGCCCTGCTCCTGTTTGGACTTCTGCTCCATCGTGCAACTGGACTCAGGGCAGAATTATGCCTTTTGTTCCAACCTTTTGATGAAACCTGAACAGGATACTTAGGTTACATAAGGTTTTCCCCTTATCATCGCACATCAAAGATCACAGCCTCGTCTTTTAAAGGACTAGCAGAATGATACCAACAACCCCTTTTTCAAGTGAAGTGTATATTATAAAACAAGAACAATTAGATGGTTGTCATCTTAACAAACACAGAAAAGAAAAAAATATTACCTTTGCATTAATTATAACATAAATCATAAAATACAATAGGAGCAAGTGCTTCTTTACTGTGTAGGTAGAGAACAAGCTGTTGAGTAGAGGGCTGTAATGCCACAGATTTCTATGTGTTGTTTAAAGGGAATTGTCTAGTCAAACTGGGCAATCATCTCTTTAAAAGACATCTTTGTAAATGGAAATCAATACAGTTATTAATGATAATAGGTTTCCAACAGTGCTATGAATGTACCTGGTAATTTCTAGGGAATTGAGTGATAAAAACAAGTTCCATTATACTTGATTGCATTTATTTTTTCATCCTCTTCATAAAAGTGGCTCTAGGAAATGCTTGTGTGTCTTGCATTAGCCAGATAATCTGGTTTCAACCCCTCAGGTTAAAACCAAGGTAGAAAGCTGCAGATTCATTGTGTATATAATCTGCTTCTGCCTTTTCCTGGGTGTTTTCTTTTGTTTGATTGGTTTGGGGGTTTGTGTGTGGGTTTTGTTGTTTGGTTGTTTGGTTGGTTGGTTTGGTTTGGGTTTTTTTGCTGCTGTTTTGTTTTTTTTTTATGATTGTTTGTTTTTTGTGGTTTGGTTCTGTATATGTTTGGTGGGTTGGTTGATTGGTTTTAATATTGCCAAAATTTATAGTTCAGACTCTGCAGATGCGTATCCCTTATTTCTGGAACTTTACACCAAGTTTACTTTGTCACTAGGAGCAAATTGAAACTTCTGTGGAAGATCATGAAAGCAAATGGTGGAAAATCACTGATTCCAATTAAGTGCTGTGACAGTACTGTGAGGTTTCTACAAGCCTGAATTTTACATCAAAGAACAAAGGGCCTGCACAAAAGGAACCATGATCTTTAACTGCAATTTCTGTATATAGACATTTACAAACATTTATTTATATCATCACTGTAATAAATGATGTAACAAAGTATTTATATGCTCCTTTTTGATACCCAGATCAGCCTCAACAATGTTTACAAAATACTGACAGTAAAGGTGTCACTCTAAAATGGATTTTGACATTGTCTTCCATTCACTGGAGCATAGCACCAGTAAATTGGTATGAGTTTTTACAGACAATGGCATTTGAAACAGTCCTGGATTCATCCAAAAGCTATGATTTGTTGTCAGTCAGTTGGAGCTGCCAAAACACCAGAAGCAAAGAATTGTTTTGGAAAAGGTTTGTGTGGGTGGTGTGCCTACTTTTTGACTCTGTGGCTGATGTCAACTCCAGTAAATTCCAGGAAAGAATTTACAGGAGGGTGATGAGGCCCAGGTAGAAAAAAAAGCATCGGTGAGATGGGGTTTCATTTACATCACTACACAGTGGTGGATAGATCATTGGCAATACTGCTGCTTATCAGCAGTGTTCTGCATTACCGTAGGCTGTCCACTCTCTCTCTCCCTGTATGTTGGCTAGTATTTGTTCTTTTTGACTGCCTGTGCAGTGGGAAAGGATTAACTTTTTTTATCTTGGCTTATCTTGTAGCACTGATATATCATTTTCTCACTGTGAGGAAAAAATTAGGAAAGTGAAGCTGTACTTTTCTTATTCCACAAAAGATATCAGCATTTTTCCCTATGGCACTGTGTTCATACTGAATGTTCACTGGTAGTCCTGCAGGCAGCCTCACCACTGAATAAGTTGATTGTGATATTCAGAACATTAAGGAAAAAGACCCAGCAAATGGAGTTTTAACCATAACAGTCTTGTATGATTATCGCTGTAGACATCTTGCAGTGATTTAATCTGTTTACTAGAGACAGAAATGTGTAGCCATTGCAAACTGTCTATAATAATTAGTTCATGATAACAAAGTTATGCCTGGATGATTGCAATGCAGACTCCTGAGTGCATTTTTATGAAAAAAAATATTAACAATGCTGAGTTAAATGAAACTGAACTAATCCTGTTGTTATCTATTCTATTTATATTATACAAAGCAAGAGCTGTCAGATGGACAAATGCAATAGAAGTGACATATATGCAGTTATTTATGAAATTATTTAAATAAAAACTCAGTGGCAGGTAATGACACTATGCTGTGGTATGTGTCAGTGGGTGTTTCCTCTTGACCTCTTGAAAGAGGTACCACATTTTCTCCAACCAGGCTATTTCTTTATCTACTTTTAGTGCAGACCTTAAGGAAGGAAAGGGATAGACACAGATTTTCATGCAAATGTGTCTTGCCTATTGTGGAAGATTATCTACTGTGTCTTTTTTTCACTAGCACCCTTTTTCCTGTTGTTTTACCCTTTTGATACAATCTCAGTAGCTTTGCCATCCTTAATATCATGGTTCTGAAAATGCCTCCTGTGAGAAGTAGAAACTGGGTTTCATCAGAATATTCTGTGTATTTTTTGAAGGGAAATAAATTTATCCTCAGTTGTTAAGAACATCTCTGTAGCATTTGTTTGAGAAGTCAGCACACAGTGGAGGATACTGATGATCATTTCTGTGGTATGAAAGCAGCATCTAAAGCCTTTTCATGCTCTAAAATGCTACCACTGAGCTGAGAAAAATAGCTGCTTCTTCTTGCGTGTTCTATGGGAAGGCTGGAAAACATCTTACCGAAGTCTGCAAAATGTTTTGCTGGAAAGCAGGGAAATGTTTCAGGGTTTTTGCAGGGACACACCAAAGGAAGTGTATTGCCTAATGGTTAGGTGCTGCATGCTTACACATATGGCTTGCTCACTTCCTAGTAATGCGTGTTTCTGATTTTCTACAGATATAGGAGGTGTTTGCAACTGTCTGATTCAAACACCGATACCGTCTTCATTGGAAATAGAGTGAGGCATTCATGCTTTCTGAAGAGATAGGAGGACATGTTCAGCTGGTAGCTGATGTGATGAACTGCACAGGCGTTTTAATGCTGTTTGGGATACTGATTATAACTGAAGCCACAGTTTCCTAAAGTTCACTGAGCATCTTCCCTGAAAAGTTGCCTTCTGGAGCATGTGTATCATAGACTTATCCTTGCACATGTACAGTTTCCAAGAGAAAGACAAAGCAAATACAGCAATGCTCAGCCCAGGGCATTACTAATCAGACTGGGTTGAGCTCCTCTTTTCTGCTTGCTCTTTTCCTGCTGTCCCTTTGAGATTTTCCTAAATGGTTCCCCAGTCCAGGAGCAGTTTCTCTGGTAGCCAGCTGCTCAGGGTTTCTCACTGAAAGGGTACCTGAGCTATTTAGGGCTTTGTCTGACAACCATATGGTAAGTGGGTGTTTCCTAAATCAGGAGAGCAGCACACCTTCCAGGAGAGGAATTGATTCTGCTCCAACCGCTGCAAGAATGTTGCTGTGGGACGAGAAGGAAAAATTAAGGATGAGGCTTCCAGCAATGGCTCTTAGGAGAGGTGGATGGTGCAGGACAGATGGAGGTGGAAAGAGTAGGGAGAGTTCCAGAGGCCCCAGAGCTCCCACCTAATGCAGCAGGTGCTTGGCTTTGTTCTCTGCTCTTCCTTTTGCTGCAGCTCTGCTCCTCTTGGAGCTGGTGCCAGGGGAAGGGGTTTGCTTGTCTGATGTCTTTCAGAGAGTTTTAAAGCAAAACCAGAAAAAGATTTTGGGGAGGAAAGAGCAACTTAATTTAAAAAGTTTCATTTTCCCTTCTCTAAAACTGCCCCCTTCTAAGTGATTATTTTTCTTTAATAGTTCCTTTAATACAGGAAATGCAAGTGGATCATCAGGCACATGTTGCTTACTATCTGCATGGAACTTTTAGTCTTAATAGAGAACGCAGAGATCACACATTGCCTTTGGGAGAGGATGTGCCTCCAAGCCAGCTGTTTACCTGGAGTGTGCCATGTAAGAGCACTCCCTGTTTTCTTATAAATGAGGATTTTAAGACCATGATCGAATTAAGCAAAATGTTAAATAGTGGTTACAAACATAAATCATAGAATGGTTTGGATTGGAAGGGACATTACTCTGGAGACATTTAAAACCTGCCTGGATGTTCCTCTGTGACCTGCTGATGGTCCTGCTCTGGCAGGGGGTTGGACTAGATGATCTTTTGAGGCCCCTTCCAACCCTTCACATTCTGTGATTCTGTGATCATCTAGTTCCCACCCCCCTGCCACAGGCAGGGACAACTTCCACTAGACCAGGTTGCTCAAAGCCTCATCCAACAACTTCCACTAGACCAGGTTGCTCAAAGCCTCATCCAACCCAGCCTTGAACACTTCCAGGGAGGGGACACCCACAACTTCTCTGACCAACCTATTCCAGTGTCTCACCAATCTCACAGTGAGGAATTTCTTCCCAATACCTAATCTAAATCTACCCTCTTTCAGTTTAAAACCTCTACCCTTTGTCCTATCACTACACTCACTGACAAACAATCCTTCCTTATCTTTCCTGTAGGCCTTAAGTACTTTAATCCATTTCTTGTGTTTTTATTTAGAGATTACATTAATAATACTGTTCCTTGTAATAAAGAAGCAGTGAATTCCCAATGCTGTAATGTTTCAGCAAAGTTCAACTGATCTGGTATATTCAGCTTCACAAGTCACTACAGAAATACTAACTGGGTAGCTTAGCCATACATTTTAGGCCAAGGGAAGTCTCTCTCTGGTGTCTTGCTATGTGCCTGTGTGCCTGTTATCAGCAAGGTTTGAAGAAAGAATGTGATTCCCAAATGCTCAAATGTGCTGTCCCCTCAGCTAAGCAGATAACTACTCTAGATTTTACATTCATTGGTGTCATAGCTCATTCCTTGGTCGCAGCTGCAGCTTATTAAAGGTGACAGAGAATTTACCTTTGTCTTCTGAAGTACTTTAAAACATCAGAAAATTAGATTTCCTTTGAAATTGAAGCAGAGGATGTGCCTGTTACATACTTCCTTTGCTATGTGTTTTGCACAAAGTAGGCTTTTCTGGTTTATATATTGTTATGATAATTTACCTCTCTATAACCTTGTTTCTTTAGAGTAAGAGATATCTGTAGCTATTGCCAATTACTTGTTATTTACCGTTCCGATTGCAATTCTGCCCCTTCTGGGGGTCACACATGCCTGTGCTAACCTGAAGCCACAGTTGTCTTTGAAGAATGATGACAAGAAGCTGCAATGGAAGTCCTCAGGGCAAAGTTTGTCCCATGCTGTTCAATCTCAGAGAACATACTGTTTGCTCTCACACCATTTCAGTATTGTGTGGAAGAGGCAATGTCTTTGCAGCTGGTTCACTGGATAAGTGAGGTGTTTGGCTCTCTAAGGCAAAACCAATTACCACGTGGGCTATCATGCACATGGAGGCTTTCCTGTTCATTAAGTTGTCTTAAGGGTAAATATGCACAAAGCTTTTGATATAGGATGGATGTACAGGTTGTGTCCCTTCATGGTCCTCTCCCATGCCCCTGAAATGAGACTTGGCCAGGGCTGCAAGAGTAGGCATCTGGCACAGGGGAGAAAGCCTTCTGGAAACCCTCATGCCTGCATGCAGTCCATGAACCAGTCTGTGCCATTGTCACTGCTGCCATCCACTGAACTGCTCTCAGTGGCCAGTGCTTTTTAGCTGCTTGTTGGGTATTGCAACCACCTTTACTTTGGCCAATCTCTGACATGTCAGCAGCCAAGGAGGCAGGGTGGACTGTTGGTACGATGCTTTGTGCTCAGCATCCCTTGCTATGCCTTCCCTGGGCTCTGCTGTGGTACCTTGGCAGGGCTCTTTAGGTATCATTCATTTGAACTGCATGTCTATCCCCACACCATGACTCATGCGACACAAGACTCCTGTTGATTGGATTACCTAATAGTCTTGATAACAAATGGTGCAAAGCTGTGGTACTACAGGGCTCTTGAATTACTTAAGGTATTTTGCTTGCTGGGGTGTGTGTGTGTTTGTGTAACATATGCAAGGATTCAAGGCTTAGTTCTGATCCTACTAAAGTAACATTAAGACCTAATCCTGTTCCTACCATGGCAGATTTATCAGAGCATGACTGCTAATGCTTTAAAGCTGACTGAGAGGCAGCTATGTACTGCGGACAGACAGCAGCTGAGAGTTCACTCCTACAGCTACTGTGGGAGCAGGAAAATAGCAATGAGTAATAAGAGTGAGTAGGGAATTCACAGCAATTTAACAGCCAGCAAAATGAATGTAAACTGATAATGTACTCTCTGCATTAATATTTATTATTTCTCTCACCAAAACAAAATGAAATTAACATTGTAAGCACTCATTTTAAAATGTTAAGACTATATTATTAAGGCACTAATATAATGAATTTGGGACCTACTTTCCTTTTTTTTTTTTTTAAATTAGACATAAGAATCTCAGCACAAGATAACGAAGTAAAAAGGGAAGAATAATACTTGGAAAATGAAAGTCATGACCATTTCTCCTTGTATTCTTTCTTCCTTTTCCTCTTCCCATTTGAGATGCAGCTCTGTCGCTGTATGTTCTGCAGTTCTTATTCTCTGAGAATGTGATTGATTGCAGAAGGTCTCTGGTAGAATTCAGTCCTGTAGGAGTGATTTAACTGAGGGAGTATGGGCTTCAGTCACAGCTTATCATCTTCCTGTAAATTGCAGTATATAGCTGTGCTGTTCCTTACAGCACCTTAGAAAGGATTTACCATCCAAAAAAAATGTCACTTCCCTACTTTGCTCAGAGAAAATTGCAATTTGCAGCCTCCAGGAGAACCGTTGCATTTTTTATCCAGCCTGACTAGTGGGTTCTTTTGCCTGTGCTTGATGTCTGGTTCATCAGGGTAGGAGGTGAGGACTGTCTCACTCATGTTTTACCCCTGATCAGACAGCGGGGTGCTTCTCTACACATGGACTCAAAGATCTGAGAAAGCAATTCAGGGCTGTCTTTGCTTGGCAGTCATGTAATACAGGACAGCATGCCTCCATTTAAGCCAAAGATTGTTGTTATGTGCCTGTGTAGCGTGTAGTGTGCTTTGGGATGATACTTAAATAATTATCAGTGATAGTTACATATTCAGATAATAATTTTACAGATCCATCCCCATCAATTGTCAGAGATGGATTGTGGTTCCTCCTCATCTCTCCCGTTCCTATGGATAAGTTTTAAGTGCTGAGCTGTATCTTAAGTGCATCATGACACCACACTTGCCACCAAAGTGGATAATGTGGCTACAGGTCAGGGTGTGGGTACCAATGCAGGCAGAGACACTTATCAGTCAGTGCTGAACAGTCCTTCTCTGCAGCTGTTCCCAATCTCTTCCCTAGGAAAAGAGAGTTGCACAGGTAGAAAAAATCCCAAAGGATCGATTTGGCCTACAGAATTGCCAGCTGGACTATATAGGTCTAGGCTTATAAGCATGCTGAAGCAATTTTCAATTTTCCATTGCAGAGGAGGAAAAAAAAAAAGCTGGGAAATCAATAAAATTTCTTTTTTTCCATAGGAGACAATGGACAGATTGTATGTACACTTTAAGGTCAAACAGATGTTTCTTCTTGAAGCACATTTTTTAATCCATAAAAACAATGGGAAAATATATAAAGAGGAAAAGTGGTTCAAAGAAATTAAGGGTATATTTTTGCTTTATTTCAAGTATTTTAAAACATCATCTAGAAAGAAAAACATTTAGTTTTGATTTATCTAGTAAAGTCCAAGTCACAAATAAGGAAAAGAAGAAAGAAAATTATTTAATTCTTGTTAATAATTGTCAGAAAGTGAGATTCTAAAATGGCTGGGGTTTTGAACCTTAATGTCAGGTCTATTTCAACAACTTTAAAAGTCATATGCTAAAATACCTCGAATAGTTTTGAAAACAAAAATTCTGATGCTATTCTTTAAAATCTCTCTACTAAGAGAAATAGAGAAAGCAAACCACGCGTTACATGAAAATGTCAATGTATGGCTAGATGCATCAGAGCTGTCACAAGAATGTATTCACATTTTTGGCACATTTAAGTTTGCAGGTGCAGCAATGTATGGGTTTAGAGTATGGAAGTATGGAGTCTGTTATCCTGATCTCTGGTAAGTATCGGTGTTTGCACTGGAGTGAGAGAAAGCACATTTTTCCTTCCTGAGAATTTAGACCGAAGCTCATTGTAGAAAACATCAGCTATTATTTACTACTTGTACTAAGTCTAGTGTGAAAGAGCCCACATGCAAATCAATGGTTTCCTTCTAGCTTCTGAGCCTTTGAGTCAGGAGCTGGGGTGACTAAACTTCTTTGCGATGTATTTTCACTGGGAGCTTGTGCAGGGACTTGCCAATGACATGATGCAGTCTGAGGGAATAATGCATCCTTCATTGGGGTTGTGGTAAAGGCAGCACAGTTTAATATACTCTGATCTGTTTATGAAGACTTTATTCAAAGAGCACTCTTGTGTGCCCTCTGCATTTTGAACATCAGATAAGAAGCTTTATAACCCTGAATTATTTATAGGTTGGTATTACAGTCTATCTGACCTTTTTATAGGGTAGCATCATGCAGAAGGGAATGAAGTATTTGAGCACAAGGGTCATGCACACAAGGCACTATCTTGTTGTTTCAGTTGTGATGTCCTCTAGCTTAGCCATTTTTTTTTTCAATGGCATTTCTTGTATCTTATGTGTGAACTGAGGGGAAATCATGCACAAGCTATCTCTTAGATATTGAAGGAGAGATTACTGTTTCACCTTGTGATTGATCAAATGCAGTGTTAGAAAACCAGTTTAAAAGTTATACCCATTCTGCTCACCACATAAGGATGAGCAATAAGACCTGTATTTCCCAGCTTATTGAGCCTGAGCAGTATTTTTTACCTGCTCTAATGCAAAAACCACTGCATTGGGGAAAATTGGCACTACAGTGCCACGAGTCACCAGGACAATAGTATAATAATATTTTATCTATGGCATAGGAAATCCAGCATTTATCTCTCAAAAGTGTTTTAATATGGTCTTTTGGATTCTGAACCCACAAGCACATAATAAATGCACATGCTCTCTTGAGTGCTGTATTTTTTCTTCAGATCTGATTTGCACAATTACTAGTTTGTAAAAAAACCCAAACAACAAGACAAAATCAAAACCAAACAAAAACCTTAATGTATGCACTTTAAAAAACTCCCAGGAAATTCCCATATGGAGTAGCTTATGTAAGTACAAGTTCTACTATGTATCATTGGCATTAATGTATTAAAATCTTTCTCCTCTGGTCAGGAATTGCTATATTTTGTATCTGCTGGCTTTAAAATATACCACATAAATGCTGCTCAGTTCCACTTCAGGTCAACCAATTTCTTCATTTCCAACAGAAATGTGAAAAACACATGGTCTGTATATTTGACTATTTTTCATTGTAAGAGGCACACAGAGCAATACACAGAGATTGCTGATAGCTACTAAAAGCCAAATTTTTAATATCTGCATCTATACTTTGAAGCAACCCAACCCAGAAAAGCTCCTGTCTAGAATGGGAAGAGAGTCTGGAGACCCTAAACAGCAAATGTGTGCATGTATTTGCCTTCCTTCCACCCTTTGATACAATTTTAAAAGTAGGACAAAATGGTAAGGTGTTAGGTGGGTTCTTGACTACTTCTCAATTCCTAGAGTTACATGTCTCAAAAATGCAGGCTTGGGCTGCACACTTGTATTTAACCTCAGTGCATTAAATTTGTAACTGGTTTACACTGCATATCTGAAAGTAGATTGTTGCTTTAAAGCATACCCTACATGAGGGAAGCAAAGATAAATCTAACAGGCAGTAGTATTATTCATTTGTTCACTGGTATTAAGTAGGACTTTTTTACTTATCTGTGATGGTAAAGCAGAAACATTAAAGATTCAGACTGAGCAAAATGTGAGTGTGAAATGGCTATATTCTTGCTGGTCTTAACATCGTAGTGCCATAAGGGAGTTATGTGCATCAGTGAATAAAGATCTTGTTCTCCTAGTGTCATGGTTTGACCCCAGACAGCAACTAAGCTCCTCACTTATGCCCTCCCTGCAGTGGGATGTGGGAGAGAATCGGAAAAGTAAAAGTGAGAAGACTCATGGGTTGAGATAAAGACAGTTTAATAACAGAGAGAAGAAATAGTAATGAGAAGGAAAATAACAGAGAGAAATAACACCCAAGAAAGACAAGTGATGCAAATGCAGACAATTGCTCACCACCAACTGACTGATGGCCAGCTAGTCCCTGAGCAGCTGTCCCCCCCTGTCAAACTCCCATCCCAGTATAATTGCTGAGCATGACATCATATGGTGTGGAATATCCCTTTGGTCAGTTGGGGTCAGCCGTACCAGCTGTGTCTGCTCTCAACTTTTTGTGCACCTCAAGCCTACTTGCTAGGGGTTGGTATGAGAAGCAGCAAAGGCCTTGACTGTGTGCAAGCGCTGCTCGGCAGTAACAAAAACATCCCTGCGTTATCAACACTTTGCAGCACAAATCCAAAACATAGCCCCATACCAGCTAGTATGAAGAAAATGAACTCTACCCAATCAAAGCCAGCAGAGCTGGCAATAGGTTTATAAGGCACCTTTTCAGCATCCTTATCCTTTCCTGCAGGATAAGAGAAGTAAAGATAAGGCAAAATGATCTTTAAGATTTTCATTTGAAAGGGTAATTGAACCCATGGAGAGTAAGTTATGTTTTGGACAAAATAATTAAAAAGATATGAGATAACTGATTCCAGTGTAGCTGGAGAGTCAAAATAAAGCAATGACATCTCAGAGGGATTAAATAGACTTCTGAAAATGTAGTCCTAGTGCACCAGACAAACAATGAAGTTGCCTTCTTGATAAAATGAGGATTAGATATCTTGTTTCAGCCATTTGTTGGACATTTAATTTCACTCTGGATTAAGAAGTTGTTCAATACATAATTTACAATTTTCTTTTAGGAGCATTGCAGTCATGTTGTGTCACTTTACAGAGGCATTCCAGCTATATTTTCCAGTAAATCAGAATAGGAGAAAATTAATAGAGGTGTATAAGAAAGATGGGGACAAACCTTTTAGTAGGGCCTGTAGCAATAGGACACGGGGTAATGGTTTTAAACTAAAAGAGGGTAGATTCAGACTAGATGTAAGGAAGAAATGTTTTATGATGAGGGTGATGAAATACTGGAACAGGTTGCTCCCAGAGGTAGTAGAAGCCCCATACCAGGAAGCATTCAAGGTCAGGGTGGATGGAGCTCTGAGCAACCTGATTAAGTTAAAGGTGTCCCTGCTCACTTCAGGTCAGTTGGATTTTAAAGGTCCCTTCCAACCCAAACTATTCTATTATTCTATGAATGCAACAGTGGTGAAACAAGTCTGGAGACTGATAAAACCTGTAATGTTTTGGATTCTGTGTGTCCAGTCTCAGAAGTCTGGCCTTTTTGTGCCATCTGAAACCAGGCTATCTATGCTTATTCCACATGGATGCATGATGAAACAAACTTTAAAAAGGGGGGATGTTTTCAACAAAAAATCTGTCCAGGGTATGCTTCCATTATACTGTAGTCAGCAGTAGAAGGAGCTCCTCACTGGAGCTCCGCAGCATCTCACTGCATGTTTTTACTGAAATCCCCATTAGCCAAGACATCTCATCTCCATTGTGCAGTTACAGCAGATTTCTGTTGGAAAGCCAATTCCTTCTTTACAGGGTGAGGGTGGCTTTGCACAGTGTTGGCACTACAGACCATTCTTTGCTGATTGTCAGTTGTAATAAAATAGAATACAAATTTTGTTTTTTCAATGTAGGAAGCACTTTCTTGTATGGGTCACATGAAATCTTAGCATACATTGTAGATATATTGTAGCATATAAATGCAATGTACAAGTTTCTATACACATATGCAGTATAAAAACAAGGTAGTGATCTTACTATGACTACAGGGCTTTTGCAAAACACCCGTTAAATTTGTCCAGTCACGATTGTGTAGATTGAAAAAATTGTAATGTTCGTCAAGTTTTTTGCTTCTGAACACTTCTGTTTTTCAGAGGTTCTCTGAGCTCTTTTAAATCAAATGGAAGACTGATCCTGTCCTGTTGCTGACTCATGCCTCTTATGTTTCTGTTGTGTTGTATGGGGGTTTTAATTCTTCAGTGTAAATGTATTGAATTGATAAACCATGTATTTCAGAAAATCCATTTTCTTGAGCCATAGCTATTCTCTGTCTGAATTTTCCTTAGACATAAGAAATATTTCTACTGTCCTAGCATACAAAGGTCTTTGGAGAGGTTTGGTTTTCTTTTATTATTTTATTTTCACAGCAGTGGTTCTTGTTACAACAACAACAACAACAAATAAAAAACCCAATGCACATATGGTTTTATTTCATTTGGATTTTTTTTTTTAATTTCTTGAGAACCGACTTTTCATTCTCAGGAAATCCATTGCTTCCAACTGCTGGTTTTTCCTTGTATCTGTCTCTTCCTTAAAGGGCTGCCTAGAAAAAAAAAATTACAAACAACTGTCTTACAGGAAGATAGATCACAGAATGGTTTGATGGGTTCTCCCTAAATTCTCACTTTTATATATATATATGTATACATAAAGGAGTATTGGTTGAGGTGTATGTGTGTCGCACTGCAATATGCTTTAATAATTTCCACAGTCCTACTTTGTTTCTGTCACTCATGAGATATACCCTTGCACTGATACCAGTTGATGACATTTCCCTCCTTTTCTGACTAGATGAAAATGTGTAACTTTCCACACTTCCCACAAAGTCATCCTTCAGGCTTCACAAAATCCATACAGCTGTTTACAGACTGTCTTAAGCCTTTTTATATGCATAGAAATCATAACCTATTTTGATCCTTATTGATTTAAGTTAAAGGATAAACTATATGAATTGATACTAAAGAAACAATCTGTCTTGATTATACAACATGAGTCTGTACTAGGAGTGGTTGTGCAATCTTTCTTCTGAGGGTAAATGGGTAGTAATGTCACAGGGCATTGTAAAGAGGAATTCATTGATCTTTGGAAAGGATAAAGCTACTGCAACAAGAAAAGCCCATGAGGAAATTACTCTATTGGCTGTGTGGGGTTTGGATGCTATATATGCTAGTGGTTGATAAACCAAGTCATGCAAAATGCTGTGAAAAAATAACATCTGGTGAGCTCAGCACTGCTTATAATGCAGGAGCCCTGGGTTAGAGGGCAGAGCTTTCATAAATAATGACTATGGCATAACAGGAGAGTTGTCAGAGGCAACCAGAGCTTGGGGTTTCTTAACATTCCAACCCTGCCTGAGCCTTACATTGGTGCAGTTAGTTTCTCAGCCTGAGTGCATGTATGTGTGAGGGAGGGCTACCTGTGGAGGGTTACACAGAGGCTGAGCAGCAGTGCTTTTGGTCAGTGCTATGTACCCACTGAGCTACAGGGAAGTTGAGGGTGTTCAGCTCCGTTGTGAATCTAGCTGTTTAAGCTTGTTTAGGCTTTTAAATGAAACTGGTTTTGATTTTGAAATTGCTGACATCCCCAGCACTCTGAAGCTGAAGCATCATCCTCTGGCAATTGAAAGATATGCAAATTGCAGACTTCATGTATGCAGTATTTTCTACCTGAGAAATGTAACCTGGCAATATGAGCTTCTTTAAAGTGATGCAAATTCATGGAACCTGCACAGCACTGTGGGAGTGAGATCAATTTGCATTTACCTGAACTGATATTTTTTTTTTATCTGTACATAAGTCCTGTAGAACATGATCAAATTAATGCCATTGGATAAACTAACTCCTCTTATTTCCATTATGGTGGTGGTGGTAGTAGTGTGTGTCACAGCTTTACTGCTGTGTCTTCCTTTTTGCCTGAAAGCAACTGATCACAGTGAACTAGAGACCACTTATTCCTTTGTGTTACACAAATCAAAATAATTTATTTACACCACTGGTAATTAAATGCATTGTATATAACTGTTCTGCAAGTATGTATGACTCCTTGGAATATTTATTATGAAAATAAATATCCTATATTGCTGGGAAAATTAGGATTGCTTTTCTCTCTGTTGCAGACATCTAGTATAAAGTCTTGGCTGATTATTCACTCTCTTTACTCTCCATCCAGACAGCAAAAGCAATGATATTTTCCTTGCCTCAGAAGCTGTTATGAAGTCCACTCTTACTTCATTTTCTCAGGAAGAAGGTGGTATTGAAGTGGACAGATAAAATTTTAGAGACTAAAGCTTATGCCACAGCCTAGATAGGTAGTAAAGAAAAAGCGAAGCTGACTATTGTTCTTTATAAACTTTGGATCAAATCCTGAAGCATATTTTTACTGGGATATTTTACTGATTCGTATGTGTACCACAAGACTGATGTTTTGACAGTGCTTATTAGTTTTCCGGTTGAATTGAATGACTTCATATATACCTCTTGTCTTTTTCCTCAATGTCATTACACCAGTGGGAACTTCTGAGTGCTTTTGTCTTGAAGCCTCCTATGAGGAGGACAGCAATGCTTTATAGTGACTTATAGCTGGTGCATTTTATTCTAATCTAAAAAAGACCTTTTTAGATAGAGGGAAAAGGCCTAAAAAGTCAAATGAGGTGTGCTGTAACTGTCCCATGGAGGGGTGGTGATTTATGTTAATACCAGACTACCTGTAAAAATCCAACACTTACTTTAGTTGAATTGTTTGTGGTTTGTGTGTTGTATTTTTTTCATTCTGACTGTTATTTTTGTGTTGGTTCTGAGTCCATTTCCTATATATGGCAGAGTGCAGGAGACATTTCAATTGTCAGACATTTACAGAATTGATAGAAAATGTCCAGGAAATGAAGCAGTATGGACAATGTCTGCTTCTTCGTCTGAGGCCAAGTTTTGATTTTCTGAGCCTTTGACTTGTGACAGATACTTCCTGTATGTCATGAAGCAGAATTTGTTATCTGTTAAACACTTTGAACTTTCTCATGATTCTACTTGTTTGCTTTTGTAATACTAATACAAACTGGAAATGTTTTCAGCAAAATCATGATGCTTTAAAGCTATGTCCAGCAGTGTGCTAGAGGCCATAGTGACATCTTCTTGTTGCATAAAACTGCCAGTGCTAAGATGGTGCCATCAACTACAGTTAGACACAGAATTCAAGCCTCAATCTGTCAGTGAAGCGTGGGAAGAGGGAAGACATACATCTGAGTCCAGACCCTATCTCAGCTTTGCCAAAGTAAGGGAGAAAGTAAAACTGTCAGTCTCACCTGTCCAGGCATTTAAGTTTCCTTTTATAAATATCTGATTTTAAAAGACCTAATTGGAGTAATGGCCTCATCAGAGATGATGAAGTTTCCCGCTGCATCTTCCACTCTTAAGGAGTCCTTGACCTGCCCAGGAGCAAACTGAGCTCAGTCCTGACTTCTGACCCTAGTACCTTTGGTCAGGCCAGATTAGCAAGCAACAAAAAGAGCCAAGCTGATGCCATCAGCCACAGAGAGTCTGAAGTATCCTAATCCTGGTTCCATTATATGCAAAACACATCTCATTGCAGTGTATGATGCATTTGCAAATTTGTTGCCCTTTTTATTCCTGCTATTAAAGTGAGGACTTAGGCCAGTCAATATTGCCTTTCGGTATTTGGTCTGTGAATTGTTGCTGTGTTTGAAGGCATTTTTGGTTAGCCAGAAACCTTCTGAGTTTAGCTTCTCTGTGTGTGGCTATCTACAAATCCAGCAAGCCGTAGCTGGATCATCATGTTCCTACATCAGCCTGTTGACATTATGCAGAGCTATGCAGCATTTAGGTCCTGCAGGACCTCTGCAGTGCCTGCTGTTACCAAGCTGCAAAGAAAGCTTCTGGTCAGTCCCAAAGCTACAAAAGGAAGAGGGATCTTTGTGCAGTGTATTAATCTGAGACTTGGGAGATACCAGTCCACATCTCTACTCTGCAAAAGAATTTCTCTGGTGACTTTTAACAATTTATTTTCTTCTGTCTTCCATTCCCTAGCTTTAAAATAGATATGGCATCATCATGATGGACTGTGGCTAGAGGAATTAATAGCCTTTATGTATAGAAAGAATAAAGTGGTCTGTTTAGAGTTTTGATTTCATCTGTTTTGCAGGTGTCACCACAGCCATCAAAACGTTCATGAAGTTCAGGAGTGTAATTTATGTCTCCAAAGGTACCCAGAACAGAAATGGAGCAGCCTTGCCATCAGACTCCCATTGTATTGGAGTCAAACTAGAGGCTGCAGAGCAGCCAGGTCACATCTGTGATGTGTGATTGGTCAGTGAACTGCTGCATGAAGCTGGCAGGAGAGTAGCTGTGCTGCTTCCTTGCCTTGCTGTCCATTAGGGTTTGTAAGCACAGCTAAAATTCTAAAGCAGCAGTAACAGGGTAGCACTTGGTCTCTAACAACCTGAAAACCAGAAACAACTACAAAGCCAACAGTAACAACAAATTTTGGAGTGCCTCAGTAAAGAATGGCACTTTTCCTTGCTATTTGCTTTGCTGTCAGTAATTGCTTGTTGTAGCATTGTCCTTGAACTGGTTTTGAATGTGAAGAAGTCTCTCTGAGAACTAGAACAACATGTACTGAAGCATGTACTCTCCTTGGAAATTCTCAGGCAATTGAGTGACTCATGTCTTTAGCACTAGTATGGGGGATCATTTGGCAAGATTCAGCTTCAATAATCAACCATTGGAGGCACAAGGGCCAAGTGTTTTCAGAGAGTGGAGATTTCACCTAACCTGGTGTAGCTGGATGTGGTACATAGATGAGCCTAGCTTCTCCCTACCCTCAAGGTATGAACCAAAAGTCTTCTGACATTTCACTAAGTTATCCTGTTTGCTTGATGACTGCTTCTTCAAAGCTTTGATGTGATAGATGTATCCAGAGAATGATGGCTTCAAGAAGATAATCAAATGCAACATGATATGGCAAACATGTATTAAGACAGAAAAACTTCTACCTTCCCTCTCAGGTATTCCCTCTCAGGTATTCTGTTCTCTTGAGTCAGGCAAAGGAGGTTTGTGTGCTGATTTGTTACAATATTCCCTGTGAAGTAACTTGACTCAGCTAACAGGAAGTCATTGCAGCATCCTGTGCCTCTTCTAAATCCATCCGGGTCTGCAGGCTACAGCAGCAGCAGGCAGTCAGCTGTTCATAGCCAGCTCTATACCATTTAATGGCAAATCTGGGCTCTTCCAAGTTCTAGTAACAAAGTTAAAATTATCTTCTTTTAATCACTAACCTGATTAAGGGTTAAGCACCTGAACAAGGTTAGAAGGTTGGATGCAGGTGATATAAGTGTAAAGAAAAAGCTAAGAAAGAAAAATCAGATGATGCTGTTATAACTTGTATTTTCAGCAAACTCAGTTTCAGACAGCATGTGCTGAGAGCAGCTGGCTTGCAGAACAGGTGATGAAACATAGCCATATTTAAGCTAAATGCTGAAAAATTGCATGACTTATTAAAGTAACAGCTTTTCAACTTACAGTATTCCAAGGATAGTGATTTTGAAAAGCAGCAATTTGAATTCTAGCTGTTTTAAGCCAAACTGATGTTCTAGAAATAATCTTCTTTATTAATAAAGCAGATGCTTTATATCCTAAGAAGTCATGTATGAAATGGCAAATGCTAAGTAGAATGAATACAAAAGACAAAATCTGTTTAAAATGTTGGGTCTGGCAAACTTTCCTGTTAGAGAAGTATCTAATGGAGTCTGGACTGGGGTTTTCCTAACTGGATAAGAAAGATTGTTTGAGGTGAAAAAGTTCATTTGGAAACACAGTTGAAAAGATTCCTGGGTGCTACTTCTTCAAAGGGTTAGTCCAACAGAACAAGCGAAACCTACTTAATAGCTTGGAGCTGCCGTGGAAGTTATTGTGTCTGTCTGCACAGGAATGCCTCTTAGCAGCTGAGCTCATGTTCTGCTGTGGTCTGCAATCAAACACAGCACATCTGCCTGCAGACCTCCCACTGCCTTGCACATGATGCCCATCCAGGCAGCAGGTGTTGGTGACATATCTCCCACTCCTCCCAATGCCCATGTTCAGCCTGCACAGTACATTTCTGACAAAACTACCTAAGGGTTTTCTAAGAGTTAAGAGGTCATATATATATTTTATTTTTATTTTTTCCCCAGAAAGCTCTTGTAAAAAGTTTACAGTCTGGCACTGTGTTACAGATAGTTGGACTTCAAGTGAAACTGGTGATACCCAGAACTTCCCACTGTCTGACCATGAGAAAGGGCCTTATGGGTACAGCTTTGTGCAGTGCAAAAATATTTTTGTCCCCTGCCTGTTCTCCTGCTGAGCTTTGGGGAGCAGACTGAAAAGAAAGCATTTTGCAAGTATTTTAATTCTTCATCTCTTTTGATGCAAGACTTTGAGATAGCAAAGGCAAGCAGTGTATGGGTTGTTCTCATCCACTTTTTGGAGGCAGCGAGAACACTTGAGAGTGCCACCTCCCTCCCATGTGGCCTTGCAGCAAGGACACCCCACATGCCCTGTGTGCTACCATGAGACCCTGTGCTTGCAGGGCTGGTGGTCCTGAGGGCTCTACTGTCAGCATGCAGACAGCTGCCCAGGTGAGACACACAGGGGGGGCAACTCATTTACCACAACTGAGCTAGAGGACAGCTTTCCCATGTAAAGAAACTATGACGCACATCAAGATATGCTTCATTACTGGCATCCTGCTGGGGAACTCCTGTTCTGAGGGTTGACATTAGATCCAGGTTACAAGCAAGCAGTTTTCAGAGTTCAGGGGTGTTAAATGATCTCTGCTAGCATGGCTGTGCACTCCTTCATGGCATTTTCCAGAGTCTTCTGTCACTGAAGGACAAAAGCTGGATCTGGGAAGTTGCCTGGTGCTTCCATCTACTTTATCCAAACAGGCATTTTGGGCTGGATGCCCCTGTAGCATAATGAGAATAATGGAAATTACAGCTGATTTACTAAGCAGCAATGCCTCTGAGCCAAATGGTTTCCATCTGAATATGAAGCAAATTTGCCAGCACACTGGTATAACAAATTCATGATCACTTTGCCCCTTCTGTGCCTTTGTAGTCAAATGTTTGCTAGAAAGTCCAGCATTAAATAAAAATCACAGAGAGGTAGAAGTTGCAACTTTAAAAAATAAGTTTTTCTAGATTTTACTTAGTATGTAGTAGTAGTTCAAAGTGTTGGAAAATGAATAAATTAGAAGAACGAAAGCCTGCTTTGGGCAGACTAGCTCAGATGTGTTCACATTTCATCGGCTTGCTTCAGCAGGGGCAATGTGGAGTCCCCATGCCAGGAGTTGTAGGAGTTCTGTTGTTTCATCTTGAGATAAAATGTTTGGTCCTGTGGCCTTTTGAAAAACCTGCTTGAAATCTGAAAGCACTGTAGCTTCTTTTTATTAATCTGGTGCCAAAACCTCTGCAGTGAGGCCCCTGTGCCATCAGTAGCACAAAGCCAGATAAAGTCCTTTTAAGGACTTGATTTTGCAGCCCGGTATGAATCTATGCTGTGGGCAGATTGGTAATAAAGATGCATATTGTGAGAGTTCAGGAGCACTTGAGAGGACAGCAGGGGTGGGTGAGGAGATGCATCCTTGATAAGCCTCCAGGTCCTCTAAAATCTGTTAGTCCTTCCCAGTCCCTGGATAGTCTGTGATTAGGAAAACATGATGATGGCTTGGGTCCACCTGCTCTTGAGCTGTGATTTCTGTACAACTTCTCTTACAGAAGTGGGCACACAGAAGTGAGATTGCAAATCCTAATTAGCAAATGAGTGCCCATGAGAAAGTGGGTTAAGGGAGATGTTCCTAAAATCAGTTCATTGGATTAGGATGTCATTATGTGAAAAACTAAGAGCACTTTTCCTTTATGTGGAATGCCGAAGCTATTGCCAAAATCCAGCTTTTTGTTGCTGGTGTTGGTTGTACAATGATGACTGCTTTGTGTTTCCGAGGATTGTAACCTCTTATTTGAAAACAATATCAGGAAGATGTACTTCAGTGGTGTTTGCTGTACGTGTAAACACTTGTATTTTTTCTGAGCTCTCTGTTAAATTGTCCATCTGTATCATTGTCAGATATGCACACATACCAGGTCAATCCAACCATTGCTTACTCAGATTCAGAGGGGTACACCTGCTATTGTGTCTGCCTGAGTTTAGATCCATTACTAACATTATTTTGGATAACGATGTCTTTTTTTGGTCTCTAATTAGAATTTTCCATAGACTGTTTCCACTATATTGAAATGCTCTCTTCATGGACTCTGGTATTACTTTAATATGTACTTAACTGCTGAAGTGCCTGCTGCACTCTTCAGTTGATAAGGAAATAGTTTCCTTTCCTTGGTATGTATTTTTCATGTCTTAGCTTATGCCTGTGGTATAAGATCATCCATCTTCTCACTTGAATCTGTTTGAGTTTAGGGACTAGTAATTCTTGCAGACTAGATATTTTACAAACCAGCTTCTCCGTGTTTGCCCTTCTTCCTGTTTTCATAAATGTGAGAGCATAGCATGCTGCTCACAGCCTTTATTTCTTATCAGAACCATGGTGTTTTATATTCCTACACTTGGAATAAGAATCAGTTCACATGAAATATGAGACTAGAAAATGGATAACATAAAACATAAACCTCCTTGAAAATGCCTTTCTCTTGTTTTAAAAGTAAGAAAATTATGCTATGTAAATATAAACCATAAATGTACATGGAGAGCTACAGTGCCTGTGGTGCAGTGTGAGGGGGAGTTAAGTGGAGATTGCACGGCTCCACTGCACTCCTAACCTGATATATGGCTTTGGTGATGACTTCTCCTGGATACGGGTACTACTCTGAAACTTAACCTCTAACCCTCACTGAAACATGTCACACTTTAAGAGTTGCCATCCCAGTGTTACCAGTGGAAGAGAGGCAGCTTACTCAAGGGTGAGATTTGTGTCACATCTCTCCTCATCTCAGAACAGTGGATCAAGGAGAAAACTATTTCACAGTGCTGCTTAGGAGGAAGCAAGGAAACATCACCCCAGGTATTTAAGTTTAGCCCAATGTGACTTTAGAACATGGAAGAGATGGCAAAGCATGATAACTAAATAATCAATAAAATATTGATCACTTAGAAGTGCATAACCATGTCAATATACAGTCTGTGCTCTGCCTCACTTAAACTACAGCTGAACTCTTCAAATCTGCCTCTGAAATGAAAATGAATGTTTCACATTGCCTCAGTGAATCAGAAAAACAGGAGAAGAGGAGAAAGCTTAAATAAAAAGGTGCCTGTAAAATTAAATGAAACATTTTAGTTTGGGAAAATGAAGGGTTAGTGTTGCAAAACAGAAGGAGGTGGCTATTAGATAGAACTGGGCTAGATTTCAGGCTCAGGAAGTTCATTTTTCTCATTGACTTGGGAAGATAAAGGTAAAACTGCTATCCAGGGATTAGGTGTCATAGTCTCTCCATCCGACACTTCCTCTTTTGAACCAATGGTAGGGCATTTGCTGAAGCAGGAGCCAGAACATGGGCATCCCACCTCCAGGAGAGGGCCTGTGTCTCCAGGCTGACACACCATTTCTGTCACCTGCCTGAAGGAAACTGAGGGACCTCAGTTCGAATCCCTGCTTTTAAAAGCAGGACATTTTCCTTCTGTCCTTCCTGTTGGACTCAATCCATTCATGTGGAAAAACATCAGACCGCCTCTGTAGCTTTGAAGATGGGATGCCCTCATGTGTGGAAGTGAAATGGCAGGGAAGACTGAGCATCTCTCCTCAGAGTAACCTCAGCCATTCTGACCCGAGTCTTGATTGCAGAGATCTTGTCGCAGTTGCTTCATCACAATGCAAAGCTCCAGGGAGGGAGGGGAGAGGCAGGAGAGCTTCCCTCATTGTGCACCTTGGAGTTTGAACTGAATTTCTTTGCTGGCTGTCCTGCTTCATAATGTGGTGACTGGTCACTGTTCCTGAAAGGGGTGTTCAAATCCTTTTGGCAGAGAAGAAAAGAGAATTTGCTTTCTGCTGTCTGTGAGTGCTCTCAACTACTTAGGGTAAGGGAGACAACTCCATCATCGTGTAGTCCAAGAATTAGGTGCAAGCACATTTTTTGTATAAAAAAGATTTTAACAAAAGTAGTTGTGGATGCAGTCTGTATTTATGGTGACTGAAGTGGCATTCAGGGATGATAAACCCTTGTGAATATGTATCTGCCTGTATCTATATGCAAGGGGTAGAGATGTGATACAAAGCGAGGCTGGGAGGGAGGCTGGGTCAAAGGCAGCTTTTAGGTTTGTATTTGATGGTGCCAGGAGGTCTTGAGTTTGTAGTTCCTACTGCTCCTGGTAACAGAAGTCTGCATATACAGGGTTTTGATATTCAGATTTAATGTTGTCATTTTTCGAATACACATGATTGTAAATAATTTTTAAATTACTATTCCAATCTACTTGTGAGGAAGCTTCTGCTGAGTTATCCTGGTTTTCCTCTTCCAGAGCAGCTGTTTAATTCAGGAGAAATTTGGGAATTTTAAGTGTGTTTGAAATCACGACTCTTTCGACAAGTTGTATTCAGGATCTTTTATCTGGAACTTGGTGAACCTTTACCGGTCATAACAGAAAGGGACATCTTGCACAAGTAATATTTCAAACTGCTCATGAATTTTTGTGTGGCTGACATCAGACATTGCAATATGTGCTGGGCCTGTGATGTCTTCCCATGAAACAGATCATTTTGCCTCATTGAATAATGACATTTTACTCTGTGTATGTGTGTGTGTGTGTATAAACTGAAAGACTAATACAACCCTAAGCATTGCTGCTATGTAAATAATAAATAAAAATAACAACATTGGTTGTATTCAGAAAATTGATGAATTGCTGTAAACAAACCATATGGAGATGTGTGAATGAAATACATTGATGGGATAGAAAGCATCTTCCTCTGTCAGTGTTTGAATATATATTTGCCATGGAATCTAAGTGTTTGATTTTACAGAATAAAAATACCTCTAAAGGTATTTTATAGCTCTGAAGGATTCTCTGTGAAGTTGAGTGGAGGGATCTGTCAGTTCTTGGCTATTTAAATTAGTTCGCTTGTGCATTTACCAGATCGAGACAGCTATCAGTTTTGGCACTTGACAAAGAAGACAGGGCCACCACTTACCACCAACTGCACCTGGACTCTGGCAAACTGGCAAAGACATATTCCCAGGAACCACTAGCTAAGAGGAGCTCCTTGTAAACAAGATCTGAGGCAGCTCACTACATTCAAACTGGTTTCTTCCTTTCAAGGTTTTATGGTTCTGACTGTATAGGGCTGAAGAGATTTGACAGTTGCTTTGGGAAATAGCGAGCAATGTCTTTTATATTGCTGATTTTCATTCAGTTATTCAGTTATTATCAGCCTGTTTCCTTCTTGTGTAATGTTACCCAAGCAGTGCTCTTAACAGAGAAAGAACTGACTGGTTGAGTGGCAATGGGTGTTTGAGTGTGCATGGCTGTACTGGGCTACCTGGTTTAGTAGATCTCTTTTTTCAGGCAGAGCTGCAGGGTTGTTTGGTTTTCTTCAATACTATGGCTGAACTTAAAGCCTGTTAATTCAGAGAGAGAGACATATAAAGAAGAGTTCATGCTCTCTTAGGGAATTTATGCAAGGAACTTTCATCTGAGCTTAATGTAATTCTCAGTTTATAAATTCAAGAGCTTCACAAACCTTGTACATCAGGGACACTGAGCATTGTGTTTGTGTGGATTGGTTTGTGAGTGGGCATTCAAAGGTAGCTGAATCACTCGTAAGCTCTTGGGACTGGTGGTGCCTGATTGATTTGAATACCTTTGAAAATACATTTCATGCCCTCGTGGAAAGAAACATTCCTGACAGTCACTATAATTCAAATGACAGAAAGCAGATAAATGAAAACAGGAAAAAAAAATAGTGCATGAAAGAAAAACACTGGCTAAGAGGAAATTATCGTAACAGCAAAATAGTGTCTAAAATATTATCACTGGAAAAAAAACTTTAGGATTTAATTATTATCTCAACACACTGTTGCCTTCCTCAGCTCTAGAATCTCCACATCCATTTAATATCTCAAGTGAAATTTTCTCTGAGTTAGAAGGGGAAAAAGTCCTAAATCCTTGGCTTGCACAAATTGCCTGATTTCTTTCAGAAAACACCTGGTAAATAGCAACAAGCCACAGGGAGCCTGGGGTAACAAACTCTTGACTCTTGACTCGGCACTTTGTACAGATTATATGACATTTTGTACAATTGTAATTTAAGCGACAGAGAGGTAAGTTCCTGCTGTGCCTTGGGCTCTCCTTAAAGCAGTTTTTGAGGCAAGATTGTCTGCCCAAGAAAGAGGGTAATATGGTGATCCACAGTGAAAGGTGAGTTTCCTGTTCATGTATCTGATGTGTGTACACAGATACTAAAGCCATTTTTTCATGTCAAAAATGAAAAAAACAAAACAAAACAACAACAACAACAACAAACACCAGTTTGAAAATAGTACTTTATAGTTGTTGCTGCTGGAAGCTGCTGACATTTGGCAGGTAGGAAGCAGAAACATTTTTTTCTCCTCATTTACTGCAAAAAGGAAGTTCCTACAGACCATTTCATATTTTGATGGACATAGCAGTTCTTGAGTGGTATAAGATTTCCCCTCTCAGATCTGGCATAATTTCCCCGAACCCTTGCCCACATGCTAGGTATTTCCTTGTAACAGCTACTTTTTCTCTCAGAAATAGTGATGTTCTAGTAGATGTTTAGCAATATTTCTTTGTTTTTTTCATGTTATTATTTTGTTCTTTTTATGTTAGTGAAGGAAGTTGCTAAATGAGCTGTAATTGTGAATGTCTGTCCAAACTGTTGACCCATGTCAATGGTATGGTTTTTAGTTTTAATTGTGTGGTTGTCTAAGTTTACTCATGTTTTAGAGCCTATTTTGGGAAAGAGGCACCTCTTGATGCATCAAAACTTGCTAGTGAACTTGTTGTAGATCAGGCAGGTTTTGTCTGTATTTCCACTTACTGCTCTGGACATATTTTCAGTAGTATTTTGTAAAATCTTTTTCCTTTTCTCTCAACACTAGCATAGCTTGTAAACATGAATTAGAATGAGAAGTTTGACATAGTGGAGTAGAGTCTTGAATTGTGCAGAACTTCTAAATAAATAATTATGATATAATTGAACACTAATATTCAAGTCAGTATTTCTAGAATTTGTAATTAGGTTACAAAATATGCTGTCACAGAAAAGAGCTTCATACTGTTGAATCCAGTGGTACTCATGACAGTAACAGCCCAGATGTTGTTTTGTATAGACTAAAAACCTTGTTACCTCTATTCATCTGGATAATGTGGATACTCCTTAGATTATGAAGTCATGTTTCTTCTAAACACTTGTATATTAATCATCTAGTAGTGCACAGAAATCAGATTTTTGAAAAGTAAGCAGGTACTGCTCTGTCTGAAGGTGGGGTTGACTGCCCACAGAACAAAGACTTCTTAGAAATACAGAAGAGCTGTGTCCATCCACATGTTGGCTCTAGGGCTTTGTGTGCCCAGGTATATAGTCGAGGTTTCCTTATACCAGCACTCCTGATGCCAGCACTCCTTTACAGCCCCACTGCCAGGACCTTCCAAATCTTAGTTTGCTTTGAGTTTTCAGATTATTACTTAAAACTAGAAACATTCAAGAGTGCCCTGGAGGGATGTGACAGTAACTGGAAAGAAACCTGTTCCTCTTAAGAAGCAGAAACCAATCTTTTCTGTGTTAGCCAGTAAATCCAGAGAAAACTTACCAACACTTGCAGCATTATTGCAGATTTGTGCTTTTTTGTGTGGCCCTAAGTCCCATCCACAATTTATTTGCTGAAACCCAGGGTCAAAGTCAAACAACATGGGACTACAAACTGGGTAATTTATATCAGCCTGTTAACAGGTATGTGAACTTTGAGGATAGTGCCTCAAAACCTGAACTGCTTAATGGGATTTGCACTCTCACTTGTCATAAATGTGTACTTACACACCTTCTCACACATCTACACTTCTACATTCCAGAGGTGGAACTGAGATTAGCATTTAACCGAGGATTTGTCTGTGATAATAGATAATGGAAATGTAGATTTTGGTGGGATGTTTCATAAGCCTGCACTGTTGATCCTATATTTTGTGAGAAGGTGGAACCAGTAATTCCCTTCTTTCTGACAAGCTATCCCAAGTAATTGCAAAAGACATAGTCTAATTTCTGCACCATTTTCCCTGACACCTGCTAATACACTACTGTAGGGATTCTTCATCATTGTAGACTATGTTGATCGCATGCAGCTTTGGTTTCTTTAACATCAATATCAGAAACATTTTTATTGTCAGGCCTTCTGTCTTTTTTTTTTTCCCTTGCTTTCTTCTTTTAAAAAAAAAAGGAAAGAAAGATTGCATCCAATTTTCATCAAACTAACATCAGCCTGAAGATATTTTCATCAGTTCTTGGCAGATGCTAGATGGACTCTGTACTAATAAATGGCTTTTTGTGATTGTTTTCCTCACACTTAAGTCCATTTTCTGTGAGCACCGTATGAAGTAATTTTAAGCTTTTAATTGTTTATGATATCTGGCACTTCCAGACTCTGTAAATGTTTCTGTATCTGTGAAAGAGAATTATTAAGCATCAGAGATAAATGCTGCTATGCTACTTGCTGTTAATGCTGAGGAAGATCTGCCAAATCCTGCAGTATTTGCGTATGCCATAGAGGTGGAAAGAAGCAAAGCTTGCAGAGCTAATAATAGCAGCAGCTATGTGGCTAGGAGCCTTATAATTGTAACTCCACTATGACAATTTGATTCAAAACATGATGAAATCTGTGTTTCTATCTATTCCTTTGGGTCTTGGATCAGTTCTTACAAATCAAAGTAGAAAAGAAATTTGGTTGTTTTTGCATAAGACCAAAAGATCCTTTCTACTTCAGATGCAGGCATTTGAATTTGACAGGAATAAGGTTTTTGATATATTCATAATGTGTTTTAAATGAAGCATCCCCTGATCTTTAAGATTGTCTCATGCAGTGTTGGCACGGTGGTTGCATTTACAATCAGATAACAACAAGACCAGAATACAGTTGCTAATACATTACTTCTGCTGTGTCATTCTGTAGATTACCTTCATGGGAGTGTGCAGATTGTTAAACATCACTTGCTACGGTTTATCATGCAGCATTGTTCTAGTGCATTTTGTGGGCTACCAACAGTTCAGAGATGGTGAAACTCCTCAGTGGGCTGTTCATTACAAAAGTAACTAGAGACAGTGGACATCTTAATTTTCCATGTGCACCAAGTGGTCTTTCCTCCTGTAACAAAAAAACATGCCATTTTCAGTTGTTTCATTCAAACCCAAGTTCCAAAGCAGTGTCAAATCTACATAGTACTGCACCCTAATGGCTCTTTGGTCCTGCCTCTCCCCCTATGCAAGTGAAAGGTACAATGAGAGTAAACCTTTGTCTGAAACAGGTGAACACCCTGCTTAGATGTTTAAGGCTCAGATCTTTAAACATTTATTGTATTTTCTTCTGATGTCTTTCCCTCTGGCACTTCTTCTATCATGCTCATTGGGAATATTTCCTCAGTAGTGAGTGAGGCAGCAGTTCCAGACTTGGCCTATGTAATTATTTAGGGCAATTATTTAGGGTTGCTTAGGGTTGCCTAAGGAAGCAATAGGAACAAAAATTTCCTTTGTAGCAGTTCCTACTAATAATTTTGCATCTTCCAACTGATTTTACCTCAGGACATTTCATGAGCAGGATACCAGTTTTGTCTCTGGTAGCCATGAGTGGTTTCTCCATCAAGTACTTGCCTGGTCTATTGCATCCTTGCAGATTTTTTGCATGCAGAGTATCTTTTATTAATATCTTTGACATGTCTAATACATTCAGGTGAAGAACGTTGTCTTTGGTGTGTATATGACCCCTCTTGCTGTAGCAAGAGCTTGATGCTGTAGTTTTCGTATTGGGTAAGACACTGTACAATCAATTCCTGCCATGTCTGATTTTAGATACACCTGTTGTATTATTCATGCATGCACCCTTGCCTTTGTGTAAAGGAAGCAGACACCTAAATTACTGCATCTACACTTGCATCTGGTCAAAGGAGATAGTGCTGTTGAGCACATCAGTCTTTTATCGTGTTGCAAGGCAGTCTTCAGTTTTGATGGCCACCTTAACATAGGATCTCTGAAATATCTTCATGAAACAAAGTGAGTATCCCTGTGCCCTCTTACTTCTGCTCAGGAAAAACAACTTGGAGCTATGCTTGATAGTTCTAGAGAAACATCAGCAAGCAGTGAGATGGGAAGAGCAGGGAGTAGCAGTGAGCCAGCAGAGGGAAACAGCTGGAAGACTCATGGTAGGATTGTTTTACTTGTCTTTTTAAACAGAAACTTGTATTTAACTAAAACAACTACACATTCTAGTTCAGGGAAAGAGTGAGAATTTGAGCATTGAATGCTGCCCATTAGAGTTAAAGATGCTGGAAGGTAGAAAATAATTCAAACTACTCCAAAGAGTTAAAATGGGAAATCTTAGAGTTCAACTGAAAATTCTAAAGGTGTGAACATTGCCTATTTAATATCAGTAAAATATTGCTGTCTAAATCCTTCACAGTAGTAACTGACTAGCTGTAATACTTCTGCAGATTTTTTTTTTTAAACAGAAGACTCTTGAATCAGTTTCTAAAAGTGAATTTTTAAGTGTCTGAGGGAGCAGGAACAGAAATGTCACTGATGTCAAACAACCTCAGTCTTGAAGCAAAAATTCCAGTAATCTTTTATCAAGATGTGATGATGGATTCTTTATTGCCGTCAAACTGAATGTTTTTCTAGAAGATGCAATCTAGTTGTAACAAGATTCCCTTCAGGGAATGCTCCTTCAGAGCAGTCCTATAGCCTGCCTTACGCTGGAGGTCACACTCCAATGTGTTCTTCTGGTCTTACCATCAGAAAATGATGGAAGTCATATTCATGAAAAATGCCTAAGTTGTGTTATTTAAATGATGCTTCAGTTTCAGTGCTGAGCACAAGCTCAGCAAGTTACAGTTGCTGGGCACTCCACATTTGACAACCAAATAGGTATTTTAAGTATTCTTATCCACCTAATTTTTTAATACTTTGTGGAGAAATCTCAGCCTTAATCTCTAAAGACATTGATTCTAAACTACATCTTGAAAATTCTTTGAAGATTAAAAAGAGTCAGAGTCTTTCCCCAAAACTTGCTAAAAATTTCACTTTCATAACTAGTTAATACTGCATAAAGGGAAACATGCTGGGTATAACCCTGTCTTTCTTCCTTGGAAATGGCTCATGTGCAGGCAGGAATGTAGCCACAAGCTTTATTCTATTATAGATAAGTGGGACATATGAGTGCAGGAGTGCACCAAAAGGTTTCAGTGCATTTCTCCGCTTCTCTGAGCACATTGTCCAAAAATAAAATTGCTATTGACTCATCATAAATGCTTTCCAGGTTGGATGGGGTTTTGAGAAACGTGATCTAGTGGGAGGTGTGCCTGCCTATGGCAGAGGGGGTTGGAACTAGATGGTCTTTAAGGTCCCTTCCAATACAAACCATTCCATAATTCTATGCCTCAAATAAATGTTTACATGATTGCGGTAATCTGTGGCTAACATTCCTATTTTTCAAGTTTTTTAAAGCTAGGCTGAGACTGCCACAATATTCACATATATAGCAGCTTGGGAGGCTTTCCTTTTTAAAAAAAATGGAATTATGAAAGGAGACTTGAGATTGCATGTGTGAAGTATGCACTTTTAGGCCTGGTTATTTCACCTGAGTTCAAGTTCTTTGTCTGTATTTTGGTCTTCACATACTGTTAAAATTATTCCACGAGTTTTTTTTTCTGTGTGCTTAGGTCTTGAAGAGGATGATGTTATGGAGAACTACATAGCTTGTAAAGCAGAGGTCTACTGTATTTGAGTGGTGTTAAAAACACACAGGCTAGGAGATTTTGAGGGTATGAAGTACTATCCCTTTCCAGATAAAAATGCTTGGAGACAGAAAACTATCTTAGGATCTCTGCCATAATATTTGGGGTTTAACTTTGGTTAAGATCCATATCTATAGCCCTATAAAATTCCACATGAAAATTGCTCTGTAGATCTAGACTTCTCTTCCTTGCATGAAACAAAGCTTATTCTCTTTCCTGTTGTACAATTACTGCTTGTGAGAGGAGGTGAACATGCATCAGCATAATGACCACATTTTCTGAATACCTTGGATGCTGCTGAAGCTGTTTAACCATTTAAAAATTGCTTTGTCCTCAACATTTGTAAGAAAACAATCCATTAAAAACAGTTACTTTTATTTTCATTTATAAGGACTTGCACTGAATCTTTAAAAAAGCCCTTGCATAGTTATGACACTTTTGCTTAATACAGAAATACAGAGCTGTCTTGAGAAACTGTGGCACTGGGGAGCTTGCAGAAAAGGAGACTAGTGACAGCGTTGCCTGGGCTTCTCAAAGACAAGTCACTCTCTGACAGGTATTTATCCAGAGTCTTAGAAGGTAGTTAAAAGAAGGCAACCCAAGAGTCAGAGGCTGTGTCCCCTGGCAAATGTGCGTAAGTTTGATTTGCACTGCATAAGTATAGCTTGTCACATAAATGTACATGTATAAAATATGTCAAAGCAGGACAGGAGACCAGAGGATTGCATTTCTGCGTTCCCACCAGAGACTGCTGCGGTAGTGTACTTGCCTTGTAGCTGGTGTGAGGCCTTGTGGAAAATGGAAATTAGTGGTCTTGTTAGCGTGGTAGCAGTTACCCATGACAAAGGCAGTATTTATGTAATTGCTCCCCACACATGTGTTCCTGTTTCTGTTGCAGTCTGATCTCCTGAAGGCAAAGGAGTGAAGCTATGTTCAGGTCCCTGAGGCTGACCACCACACAGCAAGATATCTGATGGCAGCTCCTCCACGGCCAAGCATGCTTGCCATCTATGGGGCTCACCTAAGTGGTGTAACAGAAACCAGTGGGGGCTGTGGGGTGATAAGAACTGCCAATTATTTCTCTCTCAGTGTTCAGCTTTTTGCATTTGCTGGTAAATTAGTTTCTCATGTACTCCAGCACAGAGCCCATGCTACCAGCTGTATGAGATGCAATGACTTGTACAAGTATCAGTTGAGCTATGCTGTTAGGAAGGTTATTGCTTGAGAGTTTCCCTGTTGCCCTCTAATCTGTGTGGTGCTGTAGCAGGGGCAAATAACTTACCCATTTATTTTCCAAGATCCGGTCATTAAATAGTGAGAGGTACTCCTGTGCTTACCAGACAAGGTGTTGAGTGGGCTGCATGGAGTAGGGATTGGACTGGACAAGAACTATTTGAAGCAGCCTGTCCTCTAGCTCCTTCAAGCACCTAGGTGCCTCCCTTGGTGACCCTGTGAGAGTGACCATTGCACCACCCAGTCATACATCCCTTGTGAGAGTTTAAGGAAAACACACAGTCCTGACCCACAGGTCAAACTGAGACTGATCATGTACAAAGACATGCACATATGCAAAGTGACATAAGCCGCATTAACTGTGTGACTGTCTGGCACAGCACCATGTGGGACATGGATGTCCACACTGGCACCAAACATACAAACTCCAGGAGAAGGAGGGCTTGGGGACTTGGGAATTTTGGAGGGAGGGCTTGGGAATTTTGCAGAGACAAATTGACCTGGCTTATGGTTGCCTTGGGGCTTTGTGCCACCAGAGCCAGCCTCAGACTGCTGCGGAAGTGAATCCTGAGACACTGGTTGGCATCACAAGGCTCCTGCATAGCAGGCAGGGCAGCCACCTTAATGCTGGGCTGACACTCTTCCTTCAATTAAACAGGTGATTGCCCGTGTGTGGGAAGCCATTAGCCTGGAACACTGTGTTGGTTCTCCCTTCCCAGTGCATAAGTGTTTTTCTTTCATGTCTAAGGATTACTCTGCTTTGTCCAGACTGAATTTCCTGGGGAAAAAAATACTAAGTACCCTGTTTTCTTATTCTTATCTCACATTTACTTTTCTAATTGTAGCTTGGAAATAAAATATCCTTCCTGCTAATTTTATTATTTTGTATTTGGGAAATGCTGGCAAGTCTGATGTGGTTTAAGTTGTTTTTTCCCTGTTTCAAAATAACAAAACCATCAAGAAGCATTGGAGTCGGGAGAAGCATGTGTTTTGTGTGTGTCAGTGAAGCAGTGCTTATTATGTTGAATTTTAATTTAAATCTGTCTGCAACAGAGGGATGAGTTTATTTACACATTTCCTAATAATGTTTTGAAGATGAAAGTTAATTCTGCATTAGAGTGTAAGGACTTCAAGTGGATTTCCCTGAAAGCAGCTAAAGAGATTAGGTATCAACATGCAGTAGATGCTGGGGGCTACACAGCCACCAGTATCTATAAAAGATACTCTGTATTGAAAACTTCAGCTTAGACAACCTCCCTTTTTCAAATCAGACTGCTTACTGGTTCTCCCTTAATGCCATACTGGAGGTTTTTTGCTTGGAATATACCGATAACAATGTAAAACCTGTAATTTTTTTAAAGACTCTTTTGCCAATAAGTCCAGGGAAGAAAGATTACCTAGGTGCACTTAGGAGTTGTGTGGAGGCACTGTGAAGCTGTCATCAGTACCATGAGACCCTTGGGCTGCTCCTGCAGAGATTGCTTAGCCTACAGGCTCAAGAAGGTATAATTAGGAGGGTAGATGAAAAATTGATGTTTCTTTGTGCAAAAATGTTCCCCTTTCTGTAGAAATAAAGAAATAAATCAAGATATGAATCTCTTCAAGCTTCAGTGGTAATCAAGGCATGAACAGCTCCCCCATGTCTCACAGAGCCCATTCCCCACTGTTCTTGTACCCTTGACTGTGGGACTGATTTGAGCTTTGCCCCATCCCTAAACCGCAATTTGCTTCTAGAAGAGGGTGTGGGAGGGAAGAGAGAACAAGAAGCACTTTACTCTGCAAACTGCTGTTGGAAAGTCCAGTCTCTGCTGTAGTGAACTTAGTGGCCAAAACGCACTAAAAAAGATCTTTTGCATGGCATGTAGTTTGTGAGCTCTGGGTTGACATAGGAATGGATCTTTATAATATTAGAAATTTGGTGCTAAACCATAGAGTCAAGAAAACAAAATTAAGAAGTCACTTTAAGCACAAAATAGAACAAGTGCCTTCTTGAGATCATTACATTTACATTAGTGCTGCCTTGCTGACCTCTCAGAAGACCCCTCACCTCTTCTTTTTTTTTTTTCCAGTGTTACAGATGGTGTACTCTTAAATAATGAAATAAGCTGCATTCTACACAAGACACTTGAAAATGTTACTGTAGATGTGCAAAAGTTGTGCATTTGTCAGTTGAAATAAATTCTTTAAAGTAATTCTTTCTCTACAACTTTTCCCCCTTAACAAATGTGCAGTTAATCACAGTGTGAAATCTCTTTACCCCTGTAGATTGTGTTCCGGAAAATCAGTGATGTCAAACGT
This sequence comes from Chloroceryle aenea, assembly GCA_013399075.1. Taxonomy (NCBI): domain Eukaryota; kingdom Metazoa; phylum Chordata; class Aves; order Coraciiformes; family Cerylidae; genus Chloroceryle; species Chloroceryle aenea. Next base: position 284,750 of record VWZY01000174.1, read on the forward strand.
GAAGAAGAGGAGAGAATGAAGAGAAAGAATGAAGCGCCTCTGATCTTACCCCCAGACCACCCAGTTCGCCGTCTGTTCCAGAGGTTCAGGCAGCAGAAGGAGGCACGGCTCGCAGCAGAGAGGGGGAGAGATCCAGATGACCTGGACGTGGAGAAGGGCAACATTTTAGGGGAGCACTCCTCCAGCCGCTCGGTGGTCAAAGCCAGCGTTGTGACTGTACGGGAGAGTCCGGCAACCCCTGTGCCGTACCAGTCCGCTTCAACATCTGGGGCATCTGACCAGGCAAAACTACAGGCCCCAACATCGGACTACACAGCATGTAAAGTGTCAGGGGACTACCCCCGGCGAAAAGGTTGGGCCAAATTCAAAGATGCCTGTGGGAAAGGTGAAGATTGGAACAAGGTCTCTAAAGCAGAGTCAATGGAGACTTTACCAGAGAGAACTAAAGCTTCAGGAGAAGCTACCCTGAAGAAGACAGACTCTTGTGATAGTGGCATTACAAAGAGTGACTTACGCTTGGATAACGTTGGGGAGACAAGAAGCCCACAGGACCACAGCCCAGTCCTCACCGAGGTCAAGCATTCCTTTTATCCCATCCCAGAACAGACTCTTCAGGCCACCATGCTAGAAGTGAAACACGAGTTGAAAGAGGACATCAAGGCTTTAAACACAAAAATGACCAATATAGAAAAACAGCTTGCTGAGATACTTAGGATATTAACCTCAAGAAGAAGTTCCCAGTCACCACAGGAATTGTTTGAAATATCAAGGCCCCAGTCTCCAGAATCAGAAAAAGACATGTTTGGAGCTAGCTGAGGTGTTGCTTTTTAAAAACAAACAAACCAACAAACAAAGAAAGACACCCCCTCTAACATTTTAAATTTAATCTTTCTTGGAAAAGAGTGAGGGACCAGTTCACTAACCATGTTCCCTGTGTCTAAAAAAGGTTCAGGAACGGGAACTGCAACCTCATGTCAAGATAGCAGCTGACTCTGAAGCCTTTTTGACAGCAAGGGTACAGTTTCTAAAGTTTTTCTTTTCTCCACTGGTGCCCATTCCCCCCTGGCCCCACTCTCTCCCTTGAGACGTTGGCATAAGAATTCTGACAGCAGCAGCCATCCCTCTGAGCCCCAGGTGACCTCTGAGGTTTTTTGGAGCATGCCTTACATCATTGGCTCGGATTCTGACTATATGATTAAGCACTTGCCAGAGTGCTTATGTTTTCAGTGTTTGGTGGTGTTTTGCTTTGGTTTGGTTTGTTTTTCTGCTGCTGTCACTGTCTCAGTCACCTGTACAGCATGTTAAATGTCACAGTATATTTTCATATATCTGTAATAATACAAAGAGCAGTAGGAGATGTGTATTTCCTTTCAATAGAATGTGTGCTACTCATTACTGAACTTACTTCTGGGTAGTCAAGGAAGGGCTAAAAAGGTGGGGGAGAAAAGTGCTTTTTAATTACAAACTGACGTATTGCTAAAGTGATTACATGTAACAACATCCTGTTATTAATAAATGGGATTCTGCACATTCTCATTCATTGAGTCAGGGATACTGATTTTCAAAAATTTAACTTCTGTCTCAGATGTCTTTGAATATTTATTACCTTTGCTTTTAACTCCAGGCACTGGAGGACAGAGGGTTGAGAGTGCAGCATACCTGAACACAGCCCACTGCACAATGTATCGTGAACATCACTAACAGGTCCCACAGATTTGCCTCCCCATGAAAATATACTGTGGCATTTATGTCCTGGTTTTGCTATGGATCTGCTCTTTTAATTCTTGTTAAATTATTATTCAGAAGTTTCTGTTCTGATAATGTTCATTGTAGCCAAAGGCTTTCACAGAACATTTAAATATTTTAGATAGTGGCATTTTCCTCTACACCTGGATGCATTGTTTCTGATCTAATCTAGATAGTAAGCAAATGGATAGTAGAGGTAGAAATACAGTGCTTACTGTATACAAGTGCTACTGTAGCAAGGAAACAAAAAGATCTGCTTCTTGAAGAAGGAGATGTTTCCAAAAATTTATATTTTCATAACTGTTTTTGGAGGAAAATTGAAGCACTTTACCAAAACTACTCTTCATTTTTCATTAGATAGGGTAGCAAAGCTAGTATCATGTCTTGAGTAATCACCTTGGCTTATAGGTGTATATTCACAGTATATTCTCTCCACTGATCTAATATGTAACAGTAGGTTAGAGCTCAGAAGCATGGTGCAACACTTTTTGGGATTTTCATTTTTAATGGCAATAGGTTCTTAACTCAATGTGGGTGTAGTTAAGTCTCGTTCTTTTCCCATGGTACTAAGTCATTTACAAAAACTACTTTTTTCTTTTTTCTTTTCTTTTCTTTTTTCTTTTTTGTTTTGTTTTGTTTTTAAGATTTTGTTCATGCTATGTAAGATAGAGGTAAGGAAAATGACCCTTTTGAAAGGATTTCTGGTGGCCTGATGCTTGCACAGTGCGATACAGAACTGTGTCAGACATCTCTGGGGCGGTGAGGCGTCCACTGATGACCCGGCACAGTGGTGAGGCTGTGCTGTGCAAAGCTACTAGCTCAGGTCTTGAAGTCAGTATATTTGTTTGTATCTGTTCCTGTGGTAACTGCCCTTGCTCTCAAAGATGCTGATTATTCCAAATGCAGCACTACCATTTCCAGGTCCAGAGGCAGCTGGTTTAGGATTGATTTCAAGGGTTTTACACCATGGTTTGATATGGAAGTGCCCACAGATGGTGAATTATTACCCAAGGAATGAAATACTCCTGAGAAACAGCTATTGGGATCAAATCTGTAGGTTACCTTTTTCCCTCCCACAAGAAAAGGCAGTAGGGAGGTGACTTGCTCTGAAACCAAGGTGCCATTCCCTTATTTCTGGCTCCATGTTTAGGTTTTTCCAGTGGTAACTGGTGTCTTTTAGAGTTATGCATTGTAGACATGCAGTGCTTAGGAAGGCTCTCTTTGACCAAAGTCACATTGTGTGCTTGGTGCTTTAATCACTATAAGTGGCACCTGCAATAGCTAATGTCATAATTGCCATAAGAAATACATACGCCAGTGTTTTCAGTTAGAAACTGTTGAATTCTTTTTTTCTCTCTAGTCTTCTTAGGCATAATTTCATTATCCAATGAATTTACTAAGTAAACCATAAGTGTACTGTCGTGCAAGGATTTACAGTTGATGCCCAAAAGTTCCAGCAAATTTTTAGAGATTGGCTTGGAGCCAGTTTCCTAATCCAGGCAAATTCCTCACCAGTATTTTGCTCCCTATGCTAGGTTTTCTTCATAAAATTGTTGAAACGCTGAAAGCCTTGCTGAATTTAGCAAGTACCTTGTGAAAAGTGTCACTGATTTACCTGCAGTTAGTTAAATATGGAAATAAGTTTATCCCAGGTGGATGAGGGAGGAAGTGTTTATAACCTCCAAAGTACACGCCTGGTATCTCCAGAATTGCAGTGCAGTTGTAGAATTAAATGTGCAGTCGCAGGTTACTTGGTCCTCTGTTTCTGACTCTGAGTTGATGTTTCTCAGTTGTACTTTTATTTGCCCTCAGGGATATGTTAAAGGTTACTCTGGTGTTGCCGATTGCCCAGGTCTGGAGTCACGGCACGGTCATAGTTAGAAGCCCCATAGTTAGCCATACCTGTGAATAAAGGAAGACAGGTCCCCATTTGCTGGGGGTACTACTCATGTAACCTGACAGTACAACACTGTAGTCCTGCACACCTTGTATGATAAAGGGTGGGTGCAGCAGAGTGGGTTTTTTTAAGGCTTTTATGAGGCTCTTATAATGGCCTATAAAGCCATTTATAATCCATTTGTAAAGCCTTCAAAGATTGTAATATACTCCCAAATTATGCGTACAATTTAATGTCATTGAAGATTATGGCCACATTAGATTTTGTTATGGTCATGAAAATCCAGAGAAGCCCTTACAATGACACCTCCAGCGTGTCTGCTCCAGGTCAGCACTGACAGCAATCACTGTCATTTACATTTGCACAACTGTAACTGAGAGCAGACCCAAGGTATTATGATTTTATGAACTGGCAGGAACTAAAACTAGTTGTAGGAGACTGCATCATCCCTCAGTGACCTGTGCATGTTGTAAGAGAATTTGAAAAGAATATTCTGTCTAGGAAGAGCTTTGGTCTCTGGATTCCCTGGGCTACCAAGTTAAAATTAGCAAAACGTTGCCCACTAGGGGACTAGTCACTCCTTTGAAAGTCAGATTAATTTGGACCTGTGCTGTGTGGTGCTCAGGCTCTGACAATGCAGCACTTCTCCTTTAGAGAGTGGTTAAAAGCACCTGTGTTACAAGTCTGTCTTTCTCCATTGAGCCTCACACTTAGATGCCTACAGCTGGACAGTGTGTGTACCCACTGTAATTGTTACTCGTTTTTTCATTTCATTTGTCAGCTTTTCCTTTTGTTTCTCTCTACATGTTGGCTAAGCCTTTTCACTTAAATTATTTTCCAGCTTAGAAATGAATGATCTCTGAACATGAGACTCTCCCCCTTAACAGGCAAATACTTGTACATGCTATAAGAAAAAAAAACAAAAACAAACCCTGAGTTTTAACTGTGTTCTGGCAGAGTGCTTCTGCAATTTAACAATCTGCTAAATAATGTGCGTTAATCTAAAAGAGGTTGTGTATTCCATTTTTACTACGCAATGGAATTAGATTTCAGTCAAAAGAAGGTAGTTGAGAGAAAGAGCCTGGGTTATGATCTGGTAAGGTGGGAAATTCTAAAAGTTCATGCTTAAACTGCAATATGCAGCAGAGGATTAAGAAAGCAAAACCCAACCCTCCCCCTACCATGTTCAGATACATTTACTTCTGTCTGGTATTGTATGTATACTTTTAAAAACACCATTCTTGCTTTAAATCTCTTTCACAGTGCTGCCCTGAATCCCAGCGAACACCCTGTTTAACAGCTTCGAAGGTGATGTTCTGTTTCTACAGTACTTCACTTTAATGAACCGAACACCATGAATACCTGGTGATACATTTTCAAACACTCAACTAGTCTGGGAAAGAATTTAATACATAATTTGTCTTTACTATATAACAATGTGTATGATTACATTTTGTGCAGATGCGTGTACATACACACATATATATAATATCTATGTATAGATAAGTCTATGGATTGCATTTCTGTTAAGTAAAAGCACATCCCTCATTTAATGATTCCAGTTCAAGAAGGGAGCTTAAATCTTCCTAGTAGACATCCACCCAATGTCCTAGTTAGTATCTTGTTTGTTAACTGCTGAACTTTTAAGGTCATGAATTTTGGTTTCTCTAGTTGGCCTCAACTTTATACGGTTAATCTGACGAATATTGTGACTGAGAGAAGATCTGGCAAGCATTGTGATAGGAAACAGAAATACATGTGACATGGGAAAAATGCTGTATCACAGTCATTGGGAATAAGGCTCAGAAGCCACTAATTGTTGCTCACAGTATCTCTGAAGCTAAGCTGTGTGGTAGTGCTCCTTGTGGCTTCTTCTGCAAGAGAGATGGTGGAATAAAGGGATTTCCTTTGCCAGGTACCAGGGGCTGTCTCAAAGGTGCTGAGCCTATCCTTGTTTTCATGGGCAGCATAATACATGGTTGCTGCACCTCTGCTTTCTTGTCCTGGTGTTAGGTGGTGAAAAGCATATTCTACTCAATTTCATTTCCACATAGTCTCCCGTGGGTGTATTGGCAATAATAAAGTCTGTGTTCCAGCTGCACTTCTTCTTCATTAAGACAAACACTTTAGAGAGTCCCATGCAGGGGAAGCTCCAGAAATTTGAGGTGAGGCACAGTGGGTCACTGTTTCCTCCAATCTGACATAGTTTTGACCACATTGTTGTGGCAAGCATTGATTCAATTAAATACAAGTTAAGCTTTTTGCAATAAGATATATCCAACATTTAGCCTTAAGACCCTTTCACAAGTGATATAATTCAAACTGTGATTCCATTCACCTTCCTTCTTAATGTTCTGTAGTATTTACAGTGTTGCCTAAAAATGAAGCACTTTGATTAGCTTTCTAAATCTAGTGGAAATCACTTGCTGGTATTCACATTTCTTTCTCTACTTACTGCCTTCTTATTAGGATAATGAATTACTCCAACAGCCCCCTCCCCTTGCAAAACAAAGAGACATATCTATTGTCTAAACACTTTTGTATATCAGGGAGCCAACCTGCCATATCACAAAAGTGTTTGTTTCAAAGATTTTTTATTTTTACAGTTTGACAAAGTTAATGTGAATTTACCTGCAACTGTCATTTGTTTCAAGCTGATTGTTGAGTGTTGTGTAAACATATTTGATGTGTAATCCCAGAACAACTCTGTGACTGGTTCTAAATGCCTAATGTTAACAAAACAGTTTGGGATTTTCACTAACTGTTCTGAAAGGCTCATGTTTGTCGGTTTTTGGTTTTTTTCTTCTTCCCACTGAGTCTGTGACCACTAACATAGAAAAAGAACCATTTTAGCCGTAGATGAAAGAAGTTCAATAATCTTGTATCAGGATGAACTGCTATATAAAGAAATACCAAGTTTTCTAATGAATGTGTTATATTATTGTACCTACATACAATCAATATTTGTACATCTGTTGGAGACCTGTCTGCGTTCAAATATTTAGCCACCACTGCATGGACACTTTATTGATATGCAGTTAATGCAGTTGCTTTGGCGCTTTTCAGTGTACTTCACTTGTTTTTATCCTTTCAGAAATCCACCGAATACTCTTGGTTCTTTTCCTTTGCATTTGTCACTTTGTTCAATGAAGCATGACTAGAAAAAGAGAATGAGTAGATACTATTTTTGTGGTCAGCAAAGCAGCTGCCAGTAGTTAGACAGTGTGTGTATGTATGTATGCATACACACTGTCTGGGAATGTTTCAGTTACAAATGCAGCCACCTACATTAACAATATCCCTATTCAACATTTTTAAACAAGCACAAATAATATTTGTAAAAAAAATAATTAATTTTATTTATTATAGTAATAAACTATTTTATACATTACAGGTGCTTTGGTGTGCTTTTCTATGTGTCGAATATGTGCTTCTAAGATCAACAAGGGGTTTTTAAGTTATACTGTAGGACTTCTGGCTAATCACTGTATCTTGAGTGTTATCAGTAAATAAGTTTGATATTACTCTTTTGGTCATAAACAGTTCAGGTGGTTTCCTCAGATTTCTGTCTGTTGCTGTGTCACAGTATAGTTGGGATTTACACTTTCAGTGTCACTGTAAACTGAACTCGGGTGTTTTGTAAAGTGAATATCCTGGCACCCCAGGCAGTGTCCTGCACTGTGGACTCCAGTGTGGGCCAGGTGTCGGCTGAGTAAGAACAAGATCACCAGAGAATTGGCTGTGATATGTCTGAAGTGATAATTTGATATCCTGAAGGTACATGTGTCTGTAGTCAGTCAGTGTTCTAGACTGTGTTCACTGCTGCAGTATCCAAGAACTATTACAAAACTTCTGGAAACCAGAGTACAACAGATCAGAGGCTTCTGTTGACCTGGCTTCTTCTGCAGAAGAAGGTGACCTTACCATGAACTTAAATGAAGACAAAACCAACAGGAATGTAGCCCCTAGTAGTGTGTTGCCTGCCAGTGACAGTACTGCAACAGGCAGCAGTGGATTTTATTTTGTTGGCTGCCTCAGCAAAGAAATTAATAACCAAAGCTGATGCGAACGGGAGATCTTTTCAGGTCAGGATGGGCACACGTGACAGGATCACATACAGCAGCCATTCTTGCAGGCCATCAGCTCCTCTGGATGTGTATACGAAGTTTTAGTCTTCAGGATGTCAGCCTGGACCCTGTGAGTTTCCCACCCATCTTTGCAGTTCATTCTCCATCCTCTAGCTCGAGGGTCTGGTGAATGCAGCTGACACCAGTATTAAGATATTTCATGGGATTCTGAATATTGTCTTCAAAAGAACAGCAATAAACATAAACTTTCAGACTGCAGAGCTGAGGCTAAACTGTAGTGAGAGCAGCCAAGGAGCACAATGAGTTGCTATTTTTAATACCATTTCTACATCCACAGTAATATGTGGTGTGACAGGATCTCCAGTTTCTAGCATTGTTTCACTGGCCAGTATGGAACTCCAGCTTTCTTTTGCCTAATGTTATACAGTGTTCCCTCTACTTACTAGAAATGGGAAAATTACCACAGAAAAAGCATGTACTTTTTTGGGGGAAGGTTGAGGTCTGTAGAGGCTGTTCTCATTTTCTGAAGTCTCCATTATTTTCTTTGCTTGGGCTTTTCCTTCATTCTTAGCAGCCTCCCTGGTTGTGCTGCAAGCTTGAATTAGTGCAAAGAGGGATAGCATTGCCCACACAGTGCCCCCATCCTGGCTTCCTTCTCAACAGCCCCCCAGCATTTCAAATGAATCTTTATTACCTATGGCACTTTTTCCTCAGATTTGTGCACCAAATTGCAAATGCTCATGTTCTGCTGCTGGCCCATGAGGCCCGGGCTCAGCTGAGCTCTGTGTGTCAGACCCAGCAGCTGAAAGCAGCCCTCAGCCCACCTGTGCCAGACTCCATTCCTCATTTGCTGTACCTGGGAACAATGTTCGAAGAAGGGAGATGGGGATGGTGGGGCTTCTGAATTCTCTCAACAATAATTGCAGGTGGTTTTGCCTCCGTTTTGATGTTAGTGAGCTAAAGGGCAGCACCTACCTGAAGGTGCAGAGCCAGAGGGGAGCTTGGGGTGGGAGCCTGTGCAATACTGTACAGTCTCCTTGGGGCTGTAAAGGAGCCTCTTGCTGGTAGTACCAGCTGGCAGAGGACCTGGGCTCCACAGAACCTTCCTCACCTCTTTGTTGCTGTGTGTGGGACTCTCTCCCAGGGATGGGGGGGGCTTTAACCCTCCAGGTCTGTGGCCCTGCAGTGCTTAGCTTCAGGGACATCAGCAATGACACTGGGGGCTCTCTGCATTATGTCAGCTTGTGGGAAGGTGAGTGTTGCTTATGTGGTTTTAAATTTTGTGTTTGGTAATGGGGGCTTGCTAATGAAAAAAGCATTGGAGTCCCAGTGCTTCTGACCTCACAGAGATACTAATATGTGTCACAGGGCAGTTAGAGTAAATACAAGCAGCATAAACCAGCTCTTCTGGGCTGCGACACGCTGCAGGGCTAAACTGCTAATCAACCCTCTCTTGCAGACGTGTGCAACAGTAATGATTTTATTTTCTCCACTCCATTACTAAAGAAACATCAAAACTATTTATCTTTGTTGTGTGCCACCATTGCATCTGCCTGGTGTGGAAGGATGCTCAGGCCAGCCCACCAAATCTTGGGGGAAACAATGAGCCCAGTGGCCATCTGCCCCCTTGCTGAGTGAGAGATGGCCACTACACTCGAACCTACTCACCCCGGCAGGCATTGAGACTTGAGGAGATCTTGGCTGATGAGTTGCTTTCAATTTGTGCCTTGCTTCACTGAGGTAGAGTGCATAGTAAGGCTGCACATCCAACTGGAAAATGCTGAGAAGGCTGCGGTGTTGCTTTGTATTTATTATTGCCAGTGGTATGAGGGGTTTAATTGCAACAGACTTATACCATATGAAGAATATCAGCAAATACAAATATTTTTCACTTAGAAGATTGTTTTTTTTTTCCTTCTCCTTTCATTTTAATTCACCACAACCTCAGTGACAGGACATGGAAGCTGGGGGGAATAACCTGTCCTGTTCTTGAAATGCAAAATGAGTAAAAACCTGCAAGAGATCCAAGGGCAGTGTTAGAGTAGCTGAAATTCTAACACATCTGTCAGAAAGAGATACGAAGATGCACAGCAATATCTGCAAAATGCATGTGCTCAAGCCTCGTCTTTTTGTGTTTTGTTTTGGTTGGTTGGGGCTTTTTTTTTTTTAATGTCTTCTTCCTTTTTGATTCCTGTTCCCTCCTCCTTCCTAAGTTCAAGCCCACAAGTAGTATAGCCAAGTTCAAATTTAAGCTGCCTCATGGCACAGGTGTGGGTTTAAAACAAGTTTAACTTTGGTAGGTTCATCTGTCATCACTGACTCAACCTTTCTCCCCATCCCCACATTCAATTTTGGGCCCCTCCCTACAAGGAAGTGCTGGAGGTTGTCAAAATAAGGGCAATAAAATTGCCCTAGTCTAGAGCTCTAGAAGAATCTAGAGCACAAATCTTACAAGGAACAGCTGAGGGAACTAGGGTTGCTTAGCCTGGAAAAAGGAGGCTCAGAGGAGACCTTATCACACTCTTCAGCTACCTGAAAGGAGATTGCAGTGAGGTGGGGTTCAATCTGTTCTCCCCTGTAGCGAGTGACAGGACAAAAGGAAACTGCCTCAAGTTGGGCCAGGGGAGGTTTAGTGCTGGGTTAACAGTTGAACTTGATGATCTTCAAGATCTCCTCCAGCCAGAATGATTCTGATTCTAAAATTCCCATCTGGTACTGATGGAGTCAGGAGTGTGTGAGCTACACCCAACGCTTTTGAGATTACTTTTGTTGTTCTACACCATGTTTCTTTTATTTTTTGCTGGGTTGGGTTTTTTTTAAGATTTGCTCACTTGTAGAGTTTTCCTTGAGTGTGTTTCTCCTCAGGTCGATGAGGAATGAGGTGAAGGTACAGCTTTGCTGTTAATGCCTGCTTGGAGGACACATAGCTCCTGTGAATGTCACTGCAGTTTGTATGTGCACATCTGAGAGGCACATGCTTTGGTACAGGTATTTGCTTCCATATTCCCATTATTCGAGCTGAAATACACAATTTGGGGAGAAACAAAATGTGCTGGAGTATCTATTACCTGTGGATTTTTCTATAAGATTTATATAAGACTTTTCTATGGCCTCTTCTTCATCAGGGGTTACCACTGATGGGGTACTGAGGGTGAAATGCTAAGTATTGGTATCTACTATGTACTCATCAATAGGACTCAGCTGAACAAGAAATTATTTCCTGCAAGCAGTGGCTCACAGTGAAGGGGACTACAGATTGCTTTCAAACCAGTCTGGTAATCTTTTTTGAGTTTTACAGTTAAGCAGAAGGTATTTTAAGAAGCACTAATGATAACAGGAAAATTTATTAAACATTCTCAGTTGTGGTGTGAGGATAGGAAAGAGAGTGAAGATAATCCTTATGTAGCCCCAAGTCAAAATAAAGTATTTGTTTTGGTTTTCCTTCAGGATGATAACACTGCACATGTAGCCATATTGAACCTGGTTACTGGAATTGTGCAGATATCAATAGAAACTAAAACACTTCAAAGTTAAATCGGAAAAAAACATCTTTTAGGAAAGTATGCAGAAACTGTGCATGAACTGCTGCATGAAATTACAGTTCTGGCAACAAGAGCTGTAAATGGCTCTCTAAAAATGAAAGTGGGTGCATATTTGTGAGCAGTAAAGCTGAGAAGCTGCAGGCTGGTTGCACTGACCTCAGTGGTAGACCAGGTGTTGGGAGAAGTGTCTAAGGTCATTGCAGTAAATGGAAGAAGCATATAATGTAGCTGAAGTACAGCTTCAGATATCTGTCCTAGTGGGTTGAATCTGCCACATTTCTTTGTCCAGGAAAATCAGTTATAGAGGAAACCTTCCTGTGGCTCAGGAAAGTACCTAAGGGTAGGAAACAAGGGTCAGAGGGTGAGTGCAGTCTGCAAACCCACTAAGGCGACAGACAGCAGGGAGGGAGCAGGATAGTTAAATGAAAGTGCAATACTAGCACAAGAGCAAATGGGACCGACTGCCCAGGAAGCTCCTTAGACTGGAGGTTATAATGGGCTGTAGCCCTCTGAGTTACCATCTGCCAAGCAGCTGCTGTAGTTTCATTAGTGGAGTGCGGCTGTCTTCTGGAAGGAGCTGTGAGATGCTTCACCCTGCTTAGGCTATCTCTGCCAGTGTCATAAGGTACCCTTGTATTACTGCCAGCAGCCTTAAAGTTTCAAGGATTTAGCTTGGAAACTCATATATGAAAATGGCATTTTTCTTAAAATGGAAGTTTTTGCAACCAGCATTGAGTAATAAGCAGTTTGCAGCCTCCAAGTACTGCAGAAGCCGTACATGACTGCATTTTGCATGTCAGAGCTCATACTAAACTTGCAGTTGTTCTTGCTGTCAATGGATATTGACATACGCATTCAAGACAAGAAGGATGTCTTCAGAGATTGAAGACTCTTTGCAGGTCTCTTCTTTTTAACAAGGGATGTTTTGCAGGAGACTAAGGAATTCTGAGAATAAGTAACCAAGGCAGGTTAGGTGTTGATGCTGCTGCATGGTGGTTTAGTGTGAGGCCCAGGGTGAGGGTACCAAAGGGGAGTTATTTACCTCCCCAGGCTGCCTAAGCTGGAGACCCTGGCAGGCAGCAGTGGGGCTGGGCAGGTGCTGAGCTTGATCATTAGGCAGCCTGGTCCTGGGCAGATGTTTTCCAAGACAGGACCTAGGCCAGGCCCTTACATGTTTGCAGCACCTTCATGAGATCTGAACCTGATCAAAGGGTTGCTTTTGGTCAGGATGCCAAGAGGTAGGAGAAGGCAGCTGGAGCAGAGATGTGACCAAATGAGTGTTATTAAGCCTGTACTTCAGCATAAACTACCACCACGAGAGTAAAGAAACCCATAGTTATAAATTGTCAGTAACATTATTTAAAGATTTGTCTCATAAATGCTTAGTTTTATCTCCACAATTTGGCTTACTATAAGGTAATTCTCCCACATAACTGAGCCCTTAAAACAACCTTAGCCCTTCCAGCAGCAGTCTCAAAAAATAGATTGGAACTTCTTTTTTTTTCCCCTCTAGGACTTGCCTTTTAAATTCACTTAACAACAGTGTAGGTGTTTCTGGTCTTCCAAGAGCATTTCAAGTTATTCTATTTTTGGAAACTCAAATGCACTAGTGCAGGGGTGGAAGTTCTGCGGTCCATAAAAATTAATTAATTTTGTCAAGAAAGATCAGCTCTAGAGGGAGTGCTAATACAATTTAAACCTCACAGGTTATAACTGAAGTTACATTTCTGTATTATTTTTTTAGTAAACTTTAATTTTTCAGTGGTTGGCTGAGGCACCTGTCAGCAGTGATTCACCTCAGCTACCCAACCGTATGTAAAGTTTTCCCTTAAATCCCTGTGGCTAGTGATGCACTTTTATTACCTGTATTCTGGCTGGCTCTTGCTGGGGAAGCTGTATGTCACTGGTAGCCCACTTGGTGTAACCCATTTCTGAATGATACTGGTATGCAGGTACTTCAGGTTAGTTGGACTTAGATCAAACTGGCCCTGAATATGATGAAAGATAGCGCAGCCTAGCTGATGGTCATAATTTTCCTGTTAAATACTGATGTTAGCTTTGATTGCTCTCACCTAGACCTTTGTGACTCCCAGCATAAGGAATAAGGAGTTTTTTTTGTGTATCTGTGTGTTTGATTCCCCTAACTAATGCTGTTCTGTGGCTTTCATCCTGTCGTTATCTGTGTTGCATACAAAGCATATGTGCCTGTTTCCTTCCAGAGCAGTAGTTTGCAAAGCCAGCATTGCTGACACGAGGCTGGAGTACTTCTGCTAAAGCTTGTGGGAGCCACTCTCAATGGAGAGGTGCTGAAGTTGCTGGAAAGTCACAGCAGCTCAGCCTTTTGTACAGTGACTAATGCATATGGGTAAGCTCCATCATATGTGGGTTTGTTGGTTTTTTTTCCCCCTTTTCCTCCCCTTCTGGGCACTGGTGGCATCCCTGAAAGCTTCTCAAGCTTGGAGCTGCCACTGCTTGCCCCTCAGGCTTAGGATGCCTGAGCTGAGTTGGTCCATCTGCAGTATGCTCAGGCACAGGTGACTTATGCCCATGACTTATTGTCATTTTCAGATGCTCTGGCAGAATCTGGACTTGGTATGATTACATTTGCTGGAAGTGGAAATAATCAAATAGAATAGTTGTCTTCATCTTTTCTCCCTGTTCCATGCAACTAATGGAGGAACCACTCCACAAGCAGCTGCTGGTGAAACTGCTGAATTCGGTGCATGTGCACACAACATGCCTGGGCATCCACATCTGCAGGGGGTCAGCAAAGATGCCCACTAGAAAGGGTATCTCTTGGAGGTTGCTAATAAAAGAAATGATCTATTGTAATGTAGATTTCCTGTCATTCCTCAAAGGTGTTACAGCCCAATTCACAGGCTTTGCTGTGAGAATTATTTCAGCAGGATTAAAATATACACTTTGACTAACAAATGCCTGTGCGCAGAGAGTTACTTTGCTATGCATGGTCTGTCACAGCTTCCCCTGCCTGTGCTCTATAGTCCCCCTGCTTCCCTGAGTAGTGCTGCCCATTATTGCTTTGCAATCTCCTAGCTCTTCAGAGCTCCTTGAGGAAAATCGTGCCAGCATGCCTGAGAAAGGCAAGCCTCCCCTTAGCAAGTCTGAGCTGCAACCAGCTCAAGGGTTAGCAGCGACAGAGGCAATTCAATGGGTGTGAAAAACAAAGGACAGGCCCTTGTGTTATTGCTATGACTAATGATAAAATTGCTGCAGGTTTCATCGTTAAGCTGTTTTTCTTCTGACCTGCAATAAGCTGGTTATGCCAACTAAGCTGCTTTTAGCTTTCAGATGTGAAAGAGATACCTGAGCAAAGCCTTGCTTACCCCCTTAATCAATGCAGAATTAAAGAAGGAGCTCAGCACAATCTTCCTTTCCCTGGCAATAATGATGGCTGGGAGGGCTTTGTTAGCCAAGGGGGGGGGGATAAGGGAAAGGGGGGTGTGTGTGAGCCACATGATTACTACAGCTTTGTGGTAGCCATTGAAGCCATGGATTATGCTACACTATGCTTGCTAATTGCTTGGGCAGTTTTTCTGAAATCAATTCTGAACTAGCATTGTCAGTGGCCAACATGTGTCCATCCAGCTCAATTTCAGAACCACCACGTTGGGGTTTTTTTTGGTAACTGTGCTCTTGTGACTTTTAGAGTCTATCAGCAGTAGTGTCCCCACACCCTCCCCACCAGACTAGAAGTGCCTCCCCTCCTGTTCAAAATGGCCAATGTTTTAATTTGGCAGTTTCTGTCTTTGTCAACTGTTTCCTAGGTCTCTTAACTGGCTTTTCCTTAGTGTTTAGAAATCTCTTTCCTCCTCTCCTCTCACCTATTTTTTTCCCTTGATAAGTAGAGTATCTACTTCAATCTCTTCCAGATCTCTGCAAACTCCCACCCCTCTAGGACTGTCACAGAGGGCTTGCTTGGAGGATGGCACTTCTGGCTACCACACAATTACATCAGGTGCCACATGATAGGAAGAGTCCGTTCTCAGGTCATGCTGAAGAATGTGTCTCCAAGCTGAACATATAACTGAGTACATACATTTAAAGTGCTTCAGGCACACTGAGCTGTGTGGCTAACCAGGCGTGCCCCATGCCTTGCCTACGGGTGCTCTATAAGCAGGATGAAGCAGAAACTTTGTGATTAGGCTTGTTCTTGAAATACGTACTTCAAAGTAGCAGGACAAAGAAACTCTGGAAAGACTGAGAGTGAAGGAAATATTTCTCATATGATAGATATTATTTCTTATAGTCAAAATATTTATTTCTTTTTGTGCAAGCACACTTCATGCTTCTGACTCTGGACCAGGATAGAAAGAGTCTAAAGGGAAACACCATTTTACTTGCATACTATGATTGGTGACCATTCTCAGAAGCTTCACATGCTGAAATCTCACCTTAATTGACCTACAAAATGTGTATTTGCTTTTTAAACTCACAGCATTAGGGAATGCATGTTCCATGCACTGCACAAGAGGCATAGAAGTGCCAAATCTGCTTTGCACCCATCCTGGAGGCTTCCAGTGCATAGTAGTGTTTCTTCACAGCAGTGGAGCACTTCTTGTTCTTAAACCAAATCACAGCTTTCTAAGACACAGTTCTCAAGCCAACAGTTAATTTCAGCTTTATTTATAGAAACAGAAAAGGATACAAAATTATGAAAGATGTATAAAGCACCAAAAAGTCCAAACAATTTTATTTCAGAAACAAGCATACTCTAGATGACCTTCAAGGTCACTCATTTCCATAGCAGAGTAGGAAGTTTTACATGCATACAAATTGGTATCTAATCACTTTGTAGACCCTTGTTTCATGTAATAATGGTAATCAATAAGACTGAAGAACAGATGCATGACTAATGCTAATTCCACTTAATTATAAAGTTTAAGTTGGAGAAAATTCTTGTCCTTAGCTCAATTCTCCTCCAAAATGGAGACCAATTTCAGATCCTTTTAGTAAATTCAGAGGCTGAGAGAATATACTACTTCGACTTGCAATGATTACAGGGAACCTCTCAGCCACAGTCAGGAGAGGCCATGTCTCTGGACAGCCATTATTCAAGGTAAGTGTGGGTGTTTGTGTGTTTGTTTTTGTTTGTTTGGATTTTTTTAATAGTCCAGAGTATCTCCTAGATATGAATTGCAGAAGAAACCCCCCTGCTGGAGCTTCTACTTTGAAACACTAAGATACAGGCTTAGGCTTGTAGATGGGTAGAGAGATGAAGCCTCTGCCTTTATTTCTTCTGGAATAAATGAAGGGGAAAAAGAAGGCTGACGCAGGCTTCAGCTTAGTTCTGAGCAGCAGAGACATTAGAAATGCAGGCACTATCTCAGGGCCCAGGTTCTTGCTGAAGGGGTATCTCAATTTCCTGTTGAAGCGATAAGCTATATTTGGCTGAAGCTGAAGGAGCAATGGACAGTAGGATGATACACCCCTTGTACCAGATGGGAGTAAGGTCTCCCTTTCCTTCAGAAAACAGCATATGCTGAAACTCCTGCAATCCTGATGCTTGCAGGCAGGAAAGACTTCACCACCTCTGGGCAACTCAGTCTTTTGGCAAAGATACTGTTGTAACAGGTCTGGCCGTGGGCAAGGACATGGAACACTGGCTGATTTCGGCTGTGGTGCTCTAGCTAAGTTGGTGCCACCGTACTGGAGTTTTTTTTTTTTTTAAGGTCTTAAAATGCTATTCTCATGGTCTCTTTAATATTTCAGGAGCTGATTGCCTGGGCACCAGAGAATGAAGCAGACTGAACAGATTTACCATTAAGCCAGACCTGGGTTATCTCCTTTCATAACAGAAAAATACAAGAGGCAGACTGAATGTTTCCCTTGCAGGTGGCATTCTCCCCACTCCCCTGTAACAAAGGTAATATTGTATGCTTTAGCGCTAACAGAAGACTGAGAGCACTTAAAGCACAAGGAACTGTAAGGTCATATTTGATTAAAAAGCACAGCTGTTCCTTGAAAATACCTGTGTACCTGCCTCCCTACTCAGTCTTTAAAAAAAAAAAAAANGTGAAAAAAAAAAAAAAAAAAAAAAAAAAAATTATTTGCAAGACTAAGAAAAAAATGGTTGTTTTAAATGCAAAATTTTAAATGAATTTTAAATGAATGATATTAAGGAGAAAAAGCAGAATTTCCTACACTAGGTAGAAATTTAGCTTAAGGGTCAACTACTGCAGTCAGTGAGAATAGCAAAAATGTTCTAACTTAGAAAGCAATCAAGAACAACTGATGAACATCATGCCCTTCATGGAGTAGTGTAAGTACAGGGCACAGACCTGTGTGCCCCTGGACAGAGGATGTGAAAGATTGGGCTTCTTGAATTCTGTAAGGTAGGATTTTTTTTTTCTTAAGTATCTCAAAATAGGGAACAAAATACTGGAAGAAACAAAAGCAATTTTCAATGTATTTAAATCAGCTATTCTGAGACGCAGGCTTCCAATGTACAGAGAGTCACAGAGATGCTGTTTTATAAAAATAACATAATTCAAAATGCATCATGATTTCTTCCCAGCCCTGGGTATATCCCATCAGTGTTTCTGGTTCAATTCCTGCATTTGCAATCCAGAATCAACTAAATGAGCTTTTGGTTTTAATACATTGACCAAAGATTTGGTCTGGTACATCCTTGCACAGATAGGATATCCAGTGTAGAAAAGCCATCAACCCATCTTAAAAATCATTGGTTTGTGTCATTCCTAATTCACAGCGTATGTTTGCTCCCATTCAATTCCAAGGTGAGAATAGCAGTACAGGAACCCAAGAACAGTCAGTGTTACCCATGGCCAGCCTAGAAATAGAAAGACAGACAATTCTAGTCAGAATAATTAATGACTGCTTCAAGTAGAAATACACTTGGGATAGCCAACTTATGATACTGCTAATTAATTTTCTTAGAAATTCACTCTTGTAAGTAGAGCAAACCCACAAAATTTGAATAGAAGAAATCTGGATTGTCTAAACTTCAGGGATGCCTGACCCCCTGCAGCCCCTGTCGTTTCCATTTTTCAGAGAATTGAACTTGGTTTATTCCTGCTCTGCACCTCCAAACAATGCTTGTCAAATTAAAGAGGTCTGTTTCAACCCTCTCCTTTGTAGTGGGTTTGTCTATCAAGCAGATGTCTGAATGAACCCTGATGCTTTAAACTGGCTATGCTGTTCCCTAGGCACAAAGGGATGCACAGCCACAATGTGGGTTATTAACAATCAGAACAAATCCTGTTACCTGTTCTGCAAAAAGTGTCTGGGGAAAACTCTGATTAAGGCTGTTCTGGATATCCCACAGCTGGGTGTAAAAATTGATGTGTGTTCTCTACAGCCCCGTAACAGCTAATGGGGTCAGAATACCATCATGCCAGTGCAGAACAAGCAGCCCTATTTGCCTGCTGTGTTCTTGTTAGATTATTTTCTAACTAAAAAGACTAACTCCTCCAATATATAAAACCTCTGCTGGGGAAATGGCATGTTTCATTGTTATTTCAAATTCTTCATGAGAGTCACTATCTTTTCACTTGAACTTTTACCAGCTAAAAGTAGTAAGCAGGAGTTCACAAGACAAAAGGTCTATTGCCTTCCAGTGGAGCTGTACATTAAAAAATCTGTAGAATTCTGAATCAGGCAAATTATTTTGCTTTCCTTGATACTTTACCTGGCACCTCTGTTCCTTTTTTCCATCCTCCTCCTCTCCTTAGAATTTATTAAATTTAGAGTTTAGAGGTTGCAATCCTCAGCATGTTAGATGCTAATATTTTTCAGTGTGTTTCTCTGGGGGAAGGGGGCAGGGAGGAAGGTGTTTGAAGGGTTTTTGGTGGCTTTTGTGGCCATTGTTAACATAACAACTTTATCTATGTGTAAGACTGGTTTTATGAGTGCTGTCCTCAAACTACCAGCAGCTGCTTCTGGAAAAAGGGCTTCAGTGCTCCCTCTTGGGGCAGACTCTGGTCTAAAGGAGCCTGCTGGCAGAAATGAGATTCCCCACTGGCCTGCGTAAGGGATGGAGAGAAGGTGTAACCTCGCCAACATGATACTCCAAGAAGAGCTCTTTCTGAAGGTATGTGTACGAGGTATTTTGCAGGCTGGCTTTGTCCAGGCCACAAGCCAACGCCAGTCTGGAGACTGTTTAATTGTGATAATGTCCAGTTGAGCATTAGCTTAACAGCCTGCCCTCAGCAAGTCTTGCTGCCTCAGGCTTAGCCCTGCACTTCTAGGGACTGCAAGTGCTGGGACCCTTCCTCTGTGCCCCAAGAGCCTGGGCAGTATAAAACTTCACCCTGGAATAGGTCCAGAAAAAGATAATATTTTCCCCTAGTGAAGAACTGGGTGCTTGCTTTATGAATTTCTAATTGTTCTGGCCTTGTTTTGCAGTGAAATAGAGTCTTGTAACCTGAATGATTATTCATGGGGATATTTAGAAATATTAATCACCTGTTCTCACAACACCCTAAAGCAAAAATATGCTTTTTGTTTAATTATATGTTTCATAAAACAAAATTGCTGAGCTATTTCCAAAGGGATATTTAACAACAAAATGGTATCTTTTTTTTTTTTTATTTCAGTGAAATTAGGCTACTGTATATTGGGTTTCACATTCAATAGCAAGCTAAAGCTCAGCTGTGCTTTGTCTTTGATAAAACTGAACATGAAAGTATGTCAATAGATGTAATAAAAACATACCTCTTCTGGCAGCAATATTGTGGTGGATGCTTTATACAGACAGAGCCTGAAAGTTGAAAAAGGACTGAGTCTGGAATTGCTTGGGGTTTTTTTGTTTGTTTGTTTGTTTTGTTTTGTTTTCCAAGGGGACTTCTGGAAATCTTGATAGATAATTTATTTTTTTTTTATACTTTAAGGCTCTGGCACACAGAAGATATACCAGTAGTTAGTCTGACTTGGTTGTTAGCCCCAGCCAGTGTATGAGAACTTTTCAAAATACATAGGTATGTACTGGAAATCTTTCCTAGATGCCTTAGATTTACAGTAAGATCCCTCCATAGTGCCCACAAACAGGGTCCACAGAGCCATCATGCCACAATAAGCAGGTTTGTGGTAATCCTCCTGGAATGTGGGGAGCTTCTCCTGCAGAGCAGCAAGTGCCAGGGGTTGCATTCAGCAGATTACCTCCTCCTGATCTAATTAAGATGAAAAGGAAGAAGACAGTGATCAACTATGGGCTATGGAAAAGGGTTTTTTGTTTGTTTGTTTGGTTTTTTTTTTATTATTATTCTTGCTATAGCTATTATAGGAGGAGCTGCACAGATTCCTAAGCATTTCTTGCTGCACAGGGTGGGAGGTAGCCAGCTCTGAGAAGGGGTGAAATAGAGAGGGGCACCTCTGCCTTGCTGGCCCTTTTTTTCCATACAGAAGCCATGTGCACTGATGCTGGGCATGAGGAAATGCATGTGGTGCTTTCTGCTGTGAGCAAAGCAAAGGTGGCATAATTTGCTCCTGTGCAATCCCAGATTAGCTCCAGCCCACTCAAGGCATTTTTGCACAAGTGCATCCACCTGAGAAGCTGCCCAAGGACAGCCTGAAGCACGCAAGGGATCTTTAAACTGTTTTCAGTTGTTCCTTCCATTTTAGGATTGGATATAAAATAAACTTGTTGAAAAGACTGAAAGAACTTGGTCTCCAGGAGATGATGCTGTAGGGAAGGACACATTGATCAAAGATGCAACTTCCAATTCTGCCTGTTAATGTAAATGACCTGCGTGTCATCCTTGTATGTGACCTCTATAATCAAACAGCAGCATGAACTGCTCTCTTGCAAATTAAGTTCACAGGGACCTTTTTCTTGCTTAAACAGTTTCTCCTTGTAAACCCAAGCAACCAAACAGTACTGATGGTCTCAGATCTGCCATTCCAGAACAATCCCTCTTTTTGCTCTGGGCCAGAAAGGTAATGTACATTCTTCCCTCAGGCTTTTTTGCTGACTCCCATTCTGCTCCTACTCTCGAACACCATTCAAGGGGCTCTTCTTTTTGGTGGCTCCTCAGCTTTACTGTATCACCCTAAAACAAAGCAGCCTCACATACACTCTACAGTTTTCCAAACTCTGCTTGGTAGAGAGCTACTGATCTAGAACGTCAGCATGTATCCTTCCAAATCATACACATAAAATGTACTCTTAGAAACAGTATTACTGAGGTCAAATCAAGCACTAAACTCTTAGGAAATGACTGAGTTAAGTCTGTCTACTAAAAAACATGTCACATACTGCCTTACATCTTACAATTTTTTGACTGTCATCAGTAATTTGATTTTAGGATTGAAAGCCAAGTTTCATGAGAACTCAAATTTGTGCAGGTAAGGCTCACAAATATTGATACACTTACAAATAACATATGTTAGTAAATACTAATTCATCTTTCCACAAAAGGATTATGAAAATCTAAGACAGTTAGACTTTCCTTTTAACAAAGGAATGCTGGGTGAGAAACACTAATGGAATCACAACCAATTCTGTCTGATTTTTGAGCAGCAGCATAGCTGTATAAATAAACTCCTTTTGAAGAGGACCTTGACTTTTGTGGAGGGTTAATAGCAGCACTTTTCCTGTATATAACACAAACTCCTACCAGGGCAGTCTCCAGTCCCAGCCAGGCAGGAGACCCTGCTCTGTCACAGTCACACACAAATGATCTACTGACCAGTAGTCTTGTTTGTTTAAAACTGTATTTGGTATGTTAGAAACCCAGCTTTCAGCATAACGAATAGGAGACATGTTTTCATTGCACAGCCAAAACAGAATTAACATCAACTGCAAGACAAAAAGCTTTTGGAGTTGCTCCTTCCTTTGCAATACTCTTGAAGAGGAGGTAGGAAGTTCAAAAACCTAGAAAAGGTCATGTTTCTGGCAAACTCTGAATTTTGAATTGAAGGTGGGGGTGGGGTTTCAACCCAAAAGTAACAGCATGAATCACAGGACTCAAAAGACCAGGTATGTCCTCATTACCTCAGTTCAAAACCTCTGAAGCAACATTTAATCATATATCCATAAGGAAGCTCTTTCAAATTTCTTCATCACTTACATTAATGAAAAAGAATCACACCAGCAATGTTTGGGCACACACAGGTTTCACATCAACAGAACACTAGGAAACAGTCTCTCCCCTCCAACCTGTGAGATGTAAGAGAAAGCTGCATTTTCCAGAACTGCCTTAGTAACTCTGGGACTTTAATGCTATTTTCAAATGTGACTTGGCTGCACAGTCTTCAGAAGTGAAGTGCAGACTGGTTATTAAATCAATAGAAGTCAGAACAAGTCATCTCTTTGAACAGCTTGACTTCATGAGTGTACGTTTTACTCTGATTTGAAAGTACCTAAGTTGCTTTAAGACATGGCACTCAGGAAAATTTATTGTTAAACAAAACTTCACATGTGACAAAACACTGAATCATCTCTTCTGTAAAGTGGAATTAAGGAGACACAACTGGGGAGAGGCGCAGGAACAGGCGCCAATTTGTCAAGTAGAATAAAAAGCCAAAGCAAACCAGAATTTGAGGTCCAAGACCTCTTTTACCTGCAAATACTAACAACCTTACAAGATCAGTAAAACTGCCACATTTTCAGGAAAATAATATATTAAAAAATGAAGATCAGTTGAAGGAAACCTATTATCTATCCCAACATTTGAGGCAGAGGATAAACTTTGGATATTTTGAATTTAATTTTAATTTCAGGTCTGTTTGTCACTTCAATGTGGAACCCTGCTGACCATTATAGCAGGGCATATCCAATAGCATTCCAAACACAGTGCAGTCTGATACCAAATTACTCTCTTTAAATGTTTGGAAATGGAAACTCTATAAACTCTTAGCTCTTTCAGCATGCAGCTGTGGCACTGGATAACTTTAAAGCACGTTAGAGGTAATCTAACTGGCTTATACAAAATTGTTCCTTGTGTTGTGCATCAAGTTTTCCAGCTGCTCTGTACACTCAAAAATGATACATGTCATTCTGCTTACTAGGTCTGGGTTTGAGTAACACTGCATTATGCAGTGTGCTTTGTATTTGCACAGCTGAACAGAAACCTAATGTTCACTGTACTATCTTTTCCAGATAGTGTTCTTCTTCTGCCAGACCAAGGACACTGTTTCAATGAAGAGAAATGGAAGGGAGTTCTTCAGGAGAAACAGCACATTCCTCATCTGAAGACGCTAAAGCAGAATATGAAAGAAATGATAATTTTCAAATCTTGCTTTTGAAAGTTATTTCTGAAGGATATTCTTGTCCTTATAATACACCCTTCAAAATATAGCAGTCAAATGATAAATAGCAAAAATCAGCCTTTATAGAGAGGGGTTTCCTACGAACTCCTTTAAAGTGCCATTAAGATGCTACCTCTATCCTATCTGTCTCCCTTTACTCACCCATTTTCCTGTCTGGGTAGGTTTATTTTCAATTATCATGTGAAGAAAAAGAGCCAAATACAGACTTAAATGCTTGGCTTTACTTAATGAATAGTAAAAATGTTTAAGCTTGAAAATTAAGTAATTTCTATGAAACCAGAACCTATACTAGTAAACAGCTCGATTCCCAGGTGTGAAAAAGAAAACCAAACCAAACCCAGAGGCAGTTATGGAAGTATTAGACATAAAACCATGAAAGCTAACTTTACTGAATTTCAATGATCTACATCTCTCTATACAGTTTCTAATAAAATTCTGCCATGGCCACAGATTGCTGGGCTCACCCGTAGCAAGTTCTGGAGTCGTTTATTAGTAAGCACTTCTGTGTTACAGCTCATTCCAGTAACAAAATTTAGAGATGGGATGATGAAAGCAAAGCTGGCAGGAATCTGAAACAGCTCTTGTATATGTTGAATTGTATTGTCTCTGTGATGAAGTAAACACTGCAGTATCATGTAGTAAGGGCAAAAGCAGAGAAGAATAGTCATGTAAAATATTAAATGAAGACATGTAATTACTGTTTTGTGTGGCTGTGGCAGATCAGTTTGCTATACTATGGGTGCAGCAGCCCAATTAGATAACAGACAATTTATCAATGTATCTAAGTAACCCAGGTATGCCCCATCCCAATCATATCTTCCCCCAGCTCCTGGAACTAAACAATTTCATAGGTAGCACTCAAAATATAGGCCTATCCTGTAACTTTTATAAACCACCCTTTAACACAGTCAGTGATGATTCTAAAACTATTTGCTTCATGTTAAGCATGTACATGAAAGAAAAAAAACAACCTACTGTGTTATTTACAAAAGCAGGTAAATGCTCAAGGGATGCAGGATATGCCTGCCTACCTGGATTCTTCATTTTGTTATTGAAGCCAGAAACTCCTTTAATGCCACCTAACCATTACATTAGCAGCTCTCTGGATGCTCTGCAGTGTACATCAGGAGTATTAGTTCCCTACTCCCAGGAGTAGTTAGCTCACATGATTTGAGCAGGATGATGCTGTTGTAACTTTATACTTCTTCAGGGCTTTTGTGGTATTATCTGACCATAATTCTAGTTTAAGTATTTTTACTTCTAAACATTGTATACAACACAAAAGTATCATAGCATTTATGCTTTCTGCCTCATGTTTTACAATTAAACTTCACCCTCTGATAGTTTTTCCAGCAGAGTTAGTCAGTGGTAAAAAAGATTGGGATTTTAGGCAGTAATCCTGGTCTCGTGTGTATCAAGTTGACTCTGGAGTAATTCAAGTAAAAGCAAAAGAACCACATTCATGCTACTGCTGAATTTGAATTAACAGTAAAGAAGACTTCTTAAAATTGCCTGGCAAGATCTTTCTGCCACAACTGCCAATAGGAAAGGAAAGGAAAAGAAAACCAAACAAACAGCTTTAGTTGAGAGCTGCACAGCTCTCAACTACACACAGCTCATGTGAAATCAGAGTCACCCTTTCTTAAGCTGAAAACTAAAGACCTGGGAGGAGAAGAAAGACTGCTGATGATTTACTAAGCCCACAAAATATGAAATCTCTGTGTTTGTTCATTTATTTTTAGAACAGAGACAAAAGCATTAGTGTAAATAAAGATGTATCTTTATCCAGTAGCAAGGCAAAAGAGCTACCTCTTCAAAGTCTTATGCAAAGAAAACATTTTAGAGTCATATATCTAGCTCACTATACGTAAGGACAGCACTATCCTTATCATGAAATGTCTACTCAGATATTCTTCACAAAACCTCCTTAAACATGGTGTGAACAATTACAGAAAACTAACACTTGCAAAACTTTTAGGGCATTTTCCACTTGTAATCTGCTGAGAGCATTAGAGATGCCAATCAGAACATCAGAGCCACAAGCCTCCTTTCATTACAGTTGTAAGATGAAACAGGAAAATAAAGACCTAACTCCCCAGAAGAACATGAATGTCCCAAAGGCAGAGCTGGGAAGGCTGCTGCTACCTGGCAGGATCCTGAGGTGAGCATCTACCTCTTACCGAGCATGAGATACTCTTGTCATATATGTAGAGAGCCATGCTAAACAGAGCAGTGAATTAACTTCTCCTCTCCTAGACCTTGAATTTCAGGAGGATTTCTACAATAGTCTAAATGTGGTTCTTGGATCTAGGTTTGTATACATATTTTTTTGCATACAGCAAAACTTCTCTAGCCTTTCGGTGCTAGGGAACTCTTGAG
Organism: Chloroceryle aenea; assembly: GCA_013399075.1. Taxonomy (NCBI): domain Eukaryota; kingdom Metazoa; phylum Chordata; class Aves; order Coraciiformes; family Cerylidae; genus Chloroceryle; species Chloroceryle aenea. Next base: position 310,651 of record VWZY01000174.1, read on the forward strand.
AAATCAAGGCTATAATCACTCAGAAGCAGAGGATTTAAACCAGGGATTTAGACTGGTATCATCAATCACCAGCAAGCAAACATTTGGGTAAAAAGATGAAGTAGTATAATTTATTTCCCCAACCCAATTTCTGGCTAAGGTACTCTGGAACAGCCATGAATATAAGATGCTTAAATGATCATAAAATAATTAATTTTGAAATGTGAAGAATTATTTAAGGATGAATTATTCACAGTCCCCTTTCTACCTGCAACACACTTTTTAATCTACAATTTTTCCTTGTCATCCTCAAAACCACTTAAGTTCCCAGACCATTGCAGCAATTATATGGTACTGCCTTGTCCCTTCACAGCATTAAGAATAAAAAAAAAAGCAGACAGTGTGACAAATTTAACAACTACTAATTACTACCAGCTATGCTATCAATAAACAAACTGCAACTTCATATCACAGAGCTCTTGTACCTGAAATACTCTGTAATGAAAATTATATTACCTGTTAGCCTTTCTCTTACTGCATTAAGCTCTAAGAGCACATCAAGCAATTTACAGGAACACTTCATTTAGGGTAATTGCTGTATCAGTGTAAAGCTAGCACTACAAGTGAGGCCACTGAACCAAGTTCTCAACAGAAATCCAAACATCCTGAGGGATGGAAGTGCATAAATAAGGTAACCAGGCAATCTTGCAATTGCTTACTGAGCCATAGCAATCGATTCAGGACTAAGGCATTTTTAAAGCTGCTGGTCTCAGGTTGTATGAAGTTACTCCTCTTCTGCTTGTGTCTTGTTTTCACAGTGTCGCCAAAGGGCAAAGAAAAGGCCTGATGCAGAGCTTAGGCAGGCAGCCCTTGAAGGACAGTGGTGCCTAAGGGCAGTGATCAGACAACTGAAAATGTTAGCAACAAACAACCTCCATCACTCTGGTGGTATGTCACATGAAATGTCATTGTTGCATGCAAGTTATCTAGAGAAGGGCCATACGGGGTAGACCTCAATTGACCAGTTTTTGCTAAAGCAATTGTTTCACTTCTCACCTGCACATGATGACCTGACCTTGTTGCAACCCATATAGTCATAGCAAATAAATAGGAAAAATATCAGTAAATTATTTTCATTACAGATAGTTTTTTTCTTTGTTTCAAATGGTCATGATGGTGGACTAATACAAACTCTCTTTCTCCCCAAAACTAAAATGAATTTGATCTTACCCACAAACTAACTTGAAAGATACCAATATTCAATTAATGTCAAGGTTAAAATTAGACAAATTGCTTGAAATCCAGAATGTGTTTTCTGAGAATATACAACAGCATATCTAGTGAGTTTGGGGAGGAAATACCTTATTCCCTGCTTTCTGTGTGAATTGGAAATGCGCTTTCTGCAACACAGAGCCCAGACAATACCTGAAAATACAGGTCTACCTATGTGAGCTGTGTAAGTGCAGAGCTCATGTGAAGCAAAAGCTAGCAAACCCTTTATCACCTACATTGGAAAATATGGATTAGAACTACCTGGACAGCTACATCAACATGCAAAATTCTGCCAGTGTTGCCAAGTACAGGGGGCTTGTTTCCTGAGCCCCACTCTGCTTTCCTGGGATCTGGCCTCAAGCCAGTAAGCAGCCACTCAAGGTGAGGAAGCTTGATCAGTGAAAATCTGAGCCAGTTACCTAGCAGTGTGGTAACTGAGCTAAAATGATTCTGTCAGCCCGAGCCCTTTCATCTGTATACTGAGGGTAACAACACTTCTTTGCCTTGTAGCTGGCTTTGCATTACATCAAACTATGATCAAGTAAAACACTGTAAAATAAGACCATTTAAATACAGGCACTAACTTTCTGGTGAGGCATAGTAACAAAGTGCAGCTTAGTGCAATTGAGATGCAATCTTTCTGTGTGCTTCCCTGGCCCACTAAAATTAGCAAGGAGCATGACCTGATGCATGGCTGTTATACCCTCTGTCCCACCTGGGCTCTGTTATTCAGCGTAATCAAGGCAGTGCTGCAAACCTTTAGACTGCTGGTAGCACTAATAGACACACCTTGCTCAAAACCAACACACACATACACCTCTCCAGAGGAAATTAGTGACCCATTTATACACATCAGCTCCGTAGTGTTCAACTAGTTTCTTGTCTCCTTGCCCAGGTGTGCAATGAAGTGACACATCAGTGATTCACAGCCTTAATCGCGCTTGCTGGTGATGTAAAACAGGAACAGATTAATTGAAGGCAGCTGTACAAGCCCAGAATAAGTGACACAGCATGATCCTCAAGGGCACCAAGAGGTAGGTTTGCTCGACTTTCTCATCAGAAGATGACTGGGCCCTACATGGATGTTGGGAACATGAGGGCACCAGCAGGGTCTTACTTTCCTGACTAGACTTAGTAGGGATGTCCACTTGTATTTAACTGTATAAAAGTATATTGCTTACACATATACTGTATGCATACTGTGCCTGATGCTTACTTGACTTCCCAGCTCCATCTTGGCCCTGCCTTATCACGACTGCCTTGCCCAGCCCTGGCTGTCCCCTTGGCCAACTCTGGTTGACACCAGTGGACTGCCTCTGCCCCTTGCTCAGGCATGTTGGCAGCAAAAGGGTCTTTCTGGCTTTGCTGCCTCCCTGCTTCCCCTTCCTGGTGGAGCAGCCTCCCCAGCAGAGACTCGGCTGCAGTCCCAACCACTGCAGGATTTATTCTCATGATGATGCCACATCTCATGGGGGAGAAATATGAGAACTGGCTACAAAGTAGTCATTTCCATTTGTAAATGGAATAGCACAAAGGAAGAAATGAGAACAAATTTCCATATGTACAGTCCCTGCTAAACAATCATCCCTGCAAGCCTCTCCACAGCATATGTGGTGCATGCTGCCTTCTTTATGGGATCAGCTGCACAGCCAGAATAATTGATTAGTCCAGGCACCATTGCATCAACTCAGAGGATCCAGTACTACAGAGCTGGATCTGATTTGTTTAATTTCAAATATCACTGTTCACATGCAACAGTGTGGCCACACAGGTTAGTCATATTACATATAACTTCTGGCTAATCAATGAAAGACACATCTCAAGCAGGCCCAGACCATGACCAAACATCTTTGTTTATCAATCACTACATGCCAAAACAACACTTTCTTATATCCATGTTTAGAAGTAAAACACCAAGAATTGGAGAAGTAACTCACTTGAGGAAGAGCACATGGTATCTACAGAGGGCTAGCCAGGCATGGGTGAAGCCAGCATTGAAGCAGGATGGAGCAGCACAAAGCCCAGTCATGTGGGCACAGAGTGCCTTGGCCCAGGTTGGAATGTGCACTGGGAGGAAAAGACATAAGGAGCCACTCTACAGATGCTGGATCTAAGGGCCTGTTTCAATGTTACTGTCATTCCTCAGGTCACCATTATGGACAGTAAATGACTCAATGGTAATTGGGCCATGCATCTAATACTTTTAGCATGGTGTAAGAAATGTGAAAATGATAAATTTTAAAACCTGAGGTAAATAAAATATCTTATTAGATCTGGCCCACTTAGATGGGCATGGTAACATAGCAGAAGGAAAACTAGCCGTGGAAAACAAGCTGCCAAGAAAAGTAGTTGTGATTTTTTCAGGGCACACAGTAAAAATGTGAGGTTAACTGGACTGAGACTGCCTTAATTTTAGTTAGGATTGCCAAAGCTAGAGGTTGGGAACCCTTGATATGTTGGTGAAAGCATGTTGTCAGATGAAGATGTCAAAGTGTCCATCATTTACACTGATTAGCTGGAGAAGATCCAAAAGACTGTCATTTTGGGAGGGAGGGGAAGACAGGGAATATGGCTCACCATCCTGAAATAGGCTATTTTTCTTCTGAAGGCAGTATAACTCCTGATCTTGACAAGGAGATGAATGTCAATTTCTTTCACAATAATTAGGATACCTAATAGAGAGGATGGAGGGTTCATCTTCTTCCCTTTCCCTTTATTTTCAGTGGAATCTTTGTCCTGGGTTTGGTTCAGGTTAATCATTGCAAGCAGCTACTGGCCCAAGGACTTGGGAAGGGCTGCAGCTGGGAGGGGCCATAGTCAGGGTAAACAACCCAACCAGCCAATGGGATATTCAATACCTAATGAGCCTGCCCCTATATAAGGGCAGGGCTGGCACAGGGTGGGGATACCTGGCTTCAACTTGCTTGAGCAGGTAGCTTCATTGCAGCTAGAGCAGGGAATGTGGGCATATTGGACACAGATAAAGCTTTCCTGGCTTCTATTACTTGCTTTGTAACAATTTCACTAGTACTACAATTAGTACTGGCGTTTTCTTTTTCTCTGTGTTGTTTTATTACACTGTCCTCATCTCAACCACTATGGTCTCAGCTTTTTTTCTTCCTCACAATTCTCATTCCATCTAACAAGAGGGGCTGTGCAGGTAAGGGGGAAGAAGGTGGTGGATACGTGGTTGTGTGGTGTGTAGATGCCAGCAGAGGCTAAACTGTGACAACCTTCTACTGGTTGTACACAAATTATTATTAAAAATCAATGCCTCATGCTGAGCTACATATTCTGAATGAAATTGAAGAGCTTCTTGAAAACTTTTGTGTGGTCACCAAATGTAGCTTATTTTATACAAGAAAATGGACGTTTAAAGATAAAAGTAACTATTTATTTTAATGGTTCTTTACTCTGTTTGGAAATCTTGAATGCATATCTGGTTGTCCAGCAGCCATATATTGCCTTATTTATTTCATAAAAAACCCTCTCAAATGGATACTGGCACACTCAGAATAGATTTTGAAAGTTCTGTTTTTTGGATCGAATTTTCTGCCACAAATGTTAGCATCCTTCATGTCTGCTTACACTGTATTCATCATACAGGCCAAGGCTGATCAAATGACCCTCCAATTCCCCTCTGAGGAATTATTTTGCATTGGGCAACATCTCAGTGTTCACTCTGACTGCAGCTTAGCTCTTCACTTGAGTCCAGTGCCACCTGAAACTTTAAAGGACAAAGGAAGGTCTTTTATCCATAGCTATCTTGCAGTTCTGCGGTAAAGTTTGCCATAACAAAGAAGACTGATTAAATAAAAGAAATATACCATTTGGCAGAATCCTTCAGCCATTCATAAAAGTCAAATATAATACTTAGTGTTTTGATCAGAAATTCTGCTTAAGTCTTTGCCTTGCATCCCTGATGACCTTTAAATTGCATTTGAATGCATTTCAATTACCAAGGCAAAAAAATTACCCTTGCAGTTGGACCAAGGTCATTACCAATTTACTAACATTTCTGACCTCCTTTTTGCTGAAGACTCTGTATCTTCTATGGTTCTAGAATTATTTTCATTTTTCTTATTCTTATTATTCTTCAACTAGTGATGTTGCTTAATTTGTTTTAAAACCTAACCCAAACTGCAACAGATGTTAGAATTGTTGGGTGGAATACTTGAAAGGATGTGGCATGTCTCCATTTTGATTTGCTATCGGAGGTCTCAAAACACAATAAAAAAAAGTACAGGAAAGGATAGAAGCAGAAGGGTGACTCAAAAGCGTTGGCATCACTTTAACCCTTTAGATAAAGACTCTGGAAAAAAGAGAGATCAAAGTGATCAAGTGAATAACCAGTAAGAAGGACAATGTCAGAAGTAGACTGAGAACTGAACTAGGGAAACAGTGACAGAGGAAAAGATGGGAAAGCAAGACTCAAACTCACAGATTTGAAAAATCTAACTCTTCACTAAAAAACCAGAAGCTGCAAAAGGCTTCCTCAACTCGTCAATACTGATCTAACAGCCTGGTTAGGAAATGGGCAAAGAATAGGCTACATTAGACAACAAACAGTCCTAATCAAGTATGCTATAGAAGAGTAAAGCATTCATGTCCTCTTGTTAATCAATACTTGCTTTTTTAGAAAAGGAATGAGGAGTTAAGATTCCATAACAATGTTTTTTGGTTGGGTTTTGGGGGGGGTTATTTTTTTTTTTTTCCCCAAATCTTAGGTGTTAATCTTACAAAGAAAAGCAAACAAAGCCCATATATCAACACAAGTTTCCACATAGCTGCTTGCTCACTCTCCTATCCCACTGGAAAGGAGAATGGGGGGGGTCATTTTCCACCAGGCAGCTTTCCAGTCACTCCTCCCCAAGCTTGCAGCATTGCCTGGGGTTGTTGTGACCTGGCACTTGGCCTTGTTAAACCTCATACAACTGACCTAGGCCCATGGCTCCAGCTTGTCAAAATCCCTCTGCAGACTGTTCTTACCCTCAAGCAGATCGACACTCCCACTTAATTTCGTGTCATCTGCAAATGTACTGAGGGTGCATTCGATCCCCTCATCCAGGTCACTGTTAAAGACATTAAACAAGACTGATCACAAAACTGAGCCCTGAGGGATACTGCTTGTCACCAGTCACCAACTGGATTTAACTCCATTTACCACCACTCTCTGGGCTCAGCCATCCAGCCAGTTTCTAACCCAGCAAAGTCCACCTGTCCAATCCATGAACCACCAGCTTTTCCTACAGAATGTTCTAGGAGACAATGTCAAATGCCTTAGTGAAGTCCAGGTAGGCAACATCCACTGCTTTTCTCTCATCCACTAGGCAGGTCACCTGATCATAGGAGGAGATCACATTGATTAAACAGGACTTGTCCTTCATGAACCCATGCTGGCTTAGCCTGATCCGCCTGTTGTCCTGCACTTGCCACATGATCACCCACAAGATGAATTGTTCCATAATCTTCCCTGGTACTGAGGTCAGGCCGACAGGCCTGTAGTTCCCCAGATCCTCCTTCCTGCCCTTCTTGTAGATGGGTGTCATGTTGGCAAGTCTCCAGCCATCTGGGACCTCCCCACTTGACCAGGATTGACAATAAAAGATGGAGAGAGGCTTGGCAAGTTCTTCCACCAGCTCCCTCAGCACTCTTGGGTGGATCCCATGCACTCTTGGGTAGACTCATTCAGCAAAAGACACCCCCCAGGAATGACCAATGTGTAAACTGCTGTTACCACTATCCAGGGTGGCCTTTGCCTGGTAAAAACATGTCTAGTCTTTCAAGCCTTCTTTCAGAGCTAATTATGTCAATTTCATTTCAAACTGAAGATATAAGTCTATAGTGAAGAAATGTAGGCTTAGCGCAGGGTGACTGGCAGCTTAATTATAGCTGTAATCTTACTAATGCAGAAAAATTTTATTGTCTTCCCTTTTGGAGATATAAGTGCACTTAATCTTGTATCTCAATCAAGTTTAGCAGAACATTAAACAAAGTGCTGTCAGCAGCCAACTTCTTTAATGAAGGAAGCATTACATGAAGCTGAATTGAATTATTAATTAAATTACTCCTGCAGAACTCACATGATGGTAGAAACACTGTAAAAAGGTGTTGAGTAAATGTTAACATTTTCTAACAAAATAACCACTATCTTTGATTAATGGAGATCTAATCAGACTATACTTTAATTTTGAGTCCTCTATAAATTGTCATGGAAATAATTTGTGTCATCTTTCAAAACCAGGACAAATTTGGCAAAGTACTAAATGTAATAAAGGGTCTCGATGTAATTAACTTCAGTGACTAAGATGCTCATAAAGTGTGTGTCCTTGGCAAAGCACAGCATGGCCGTGGTGTCTGTTTCAAGAGAACTGATGGGTCAGAACTTACTATAGTAATAGAAGAGCAGGAAGGTTACTCTAGGCCGACCTTTAAAGTGTTTTTATGTGCTCCTGTCCTTGCACTGAAATGAAATCATATATATTTTATGTAACACCACTGTGTGAAGATATAGGAAGTGCAAAGTGAAGCAGGGTAAAAAAACCCAAAAACTACTCTTAACTTTTTCACAATCACACTGAAGACAGCACTTTTAAGAAGTTGCATCTGGGTGGTTCTTCTTGTTTCTTTTTTTTTTACTTTGTTGGTGGACATGGTCATAGTAGCACCTACAGACCATGTTGTAGCAGTAACACCTATTGCTTTTGCTGGGGTATTAAGTGTATTGGACTGGATTCCCAAAGGGAAACATGCTTTGCCCTAGAGGGAGGGCTTATGCTCGAGGCTTGCACAGGAGCTACCCCTGATGCTGGGCTGAGATCTCTGCCTCCATTGGAAGCTGCTCCATGGCTCAGTTAGAGAGTGACTTCATAACAACTACAGGATTTTCTGCATTCTTGCAGCTTGCACATGTCTCTGTAGCAGAATGGAAGAGAGAAGTCCCCTCCCTGATTCACAGACTACTTTGGTTTAGTTTCTGCCAGCTGGGCCATATTGGAAAGCTTGATTTACTTTAAACAGTTACTGGATAGAAACAAACACATCCTATAGATGCCTCAAGCTTGTCTTTAACATTTTCTAGGTGGCATCAAAAGCCCAACCCACATGGAGGACATCTCACTACACCACTTTACCTGAACAGCAGGCAGTAAATGTGAGAGCAGATTTTTCAGATAAAAAAAAACAACCAAGCAACAAACACAAATAAAGATGGGATCCTCATAAAAGACCCCTAATCTATGCATGACAGACACATACACTAAGACAGACAGCCCTGGAGGAAAAAAGGAGGACTGGACAGGAAGAGCTATTTTGTCTCACAAGATAAATTTTGCTATTTCTTCTAGACTGTCAGAGTAGGTAAATATCAACTCTGTCTCCTAGCTTCTCCTGTTCTCATCTCACAACCTTTCATCAGCAATAATGTTGCTTAAAAAAAGCATCACGGGATGTCTATGTGACTGTGATTCTGGAACCAGCTTCACTGAGAGATATCAGGAATGCTTACTGCAATGTACAGCAGACACCTTTGTGTCAGCAAGTGATCGTGACTTTTTAAACAAGGACTTGACTTTTCTAAACTTTGCATAGGTCAGATAAATTGATAAATGCCTAATTCATGGCAGCACCTTCTATATACAATACAGTGGATTCTTCATGCACTGCTATCACTGAAGACTTTACTGCCAGCTCGAGAAGCACAGAAACCAATGCACTGAAAGGATCCTCTAACATTACTCTATTTCTGTTTCATGATCACTTCTGGTTCTTCCCTCTGTGCTACTGAGCTCTGTTCATAAACCCCAAAGAACTTGGTGTCTAAGCAGGGCTTTGAAAAAGCACATCACAGAGGAATGAATGCTGAACTACTACTGACTGGCAGCAGACATGAAAGCTAAGATCTATTCCCAGTTCTGCTACTGACTTGCTGCTTCTCTCTGTAACCCTGTTTTCCTTTGTTGTTTGTATAGCAATTGGAATCACAAAATTCTTCAAGTATTTAGATCAAAAATACAGAAAGATAGACTCGTCTATCACCATATTTTATGGCTCAGAAGCCTGGTAACCTATTGTAACCTTAAAGTTGGCCAAAGCAGAATCAAATGGTATTAAGAGAAGAAACCATGCTCTGTCTCTTTAGGTGTGGCAATTAGAAACCACGTAAGTTTACAACAGTATGTGCTTTGGGACATTTTTAAGCAATTTTGTCCAACACGTTCCCAGTGCAACACAGGTTTTACCACAATAGGCAGGTGCTATTTTTTTTTTTTTTAAATAAATGGCATTGTGGTGTAACATTTGCATCTTATCAAACAGGTTAGTTCCTACGGTGATGGGCATAGAGCTCCATGACAGTGTTACCATCAGTTAGCATCAGGCTTATTGGAAAGGATGCCTTAGAAACAACAGAATGATTTTGCTGCTACTAGGAAAGGCCTTTAACCCTGGCCGCTGTGATAAGGTCTGGGATTTTACTGTTCAACATAGAGCAGCAAGATGATATCAGTTGCCCTAGGAAATCTGTACATGTCTCACAACTATGCTGCACATATCAGGTAACAGTATAGGGTTTAATCCCTGTTCTATGTAATTTTATTGGTAGAAGTTACAAGGAGTATTCCTGCCATTATATGCTGTTTTAATCCAAGGAAGAGTTTTACTGAACTGGTACAAAACATGGATTTATGTGAGATGTCCCACTGGTACAGCCTGTGGGTATTCCTGTACTTAGGAACGTGCCCTGTGCATACGTATGGACCCAAGCATATGAACTGAGAATACAGAACCAAGCACCAGACAGAAATCTTTTGTGGCTTTTCCCTCTTGGAAAAGTAGTCCTCCAAAGGAATCCCAGACTATCTCTACACATTCTTTAGGAATTCATTAGTCCTTGAGAAATTTGTCATCCTGAAGTTAGTCTGCGTCCCTCAGGGCTAACCACTCCTAAATGCAGTAGACCAGAGCTTAATTACTGTGGCTTTCTCTCTAACAAGAACTAGCCCCTGTCCCTTACACCAAGAGGAAGCCTTCAGTAATTTTCCCCCAGAAAGCACAGTTTGTTATATTCTGCTGACAAGTATAAAATAGCTTTGGCTCCAGATTTTTATTTTTTTTTTTGCTTTGCAGCATGACACAGAATAAAAGGCGTTGTGCACTGAATTGTTTATGTGACAAAAGGCACAACTGCTGCTACAGAAGGTGAAGCAGCTCCATAGCCGAAAACAGCAGCATCCTGCAGAAAACTGATGTGACAAAACTTGGACTCACTTTTGGAGTGAGGGAATAGATCTTCAGGTCAGTACAGAGCAGCAAGCGTATTGAACACAGAATGCATACAATTCAACACATAGCTTGCCCCAAATTATCTTTTTGTGAGATGGCCTAGCTGCTTGGAGAACACTTCTTAGAAAACTAGCTCAAGGTGTTGTTTTTAAGACTATGAAAGTGTATGTGAAAGAAACCAGCTACAGTAAATATAAGGTTTAATGTATCTGAGATAAGTTCCTAGTAATATTTTCTTAGGACTTCATACGGCCCAGATTTAGATAGTGAGGGTCTTTTTAGAAAATAGGTTTACCTGAGAAAAAAGATCCAGACATTTAAATATGGTACTGACAAAATGGTAGGGATTTTGAAACCAGCCTTAAAGGAAATTGGGCTGAGTCACTGGAGCACGTTGCTCTTTGTTGTATGGACATGACCATTCCCAAAAATTCAGGCAGAATTTAAAAGCACTCAATAATTTAGGGCACTTGGCTTGAAAGTAGCTCAAATGTTGATGCCTACCTCACCTTGGGAACATACCATTTCCTTGTGATGCTTATTGGGGGACTTCACATCTATGAATACATGAAAGGATGTTCTCTCACAGTTCCCTGCCCCCTCTGTCTCACCCCCAAACAATCCCCCACACCCTCCTATCTAAGAAAAAGAGTACATGTAATATTTTAATAAATAGCCACACACAAGTATTAGAATTATGTATCTCTCTAGTAAAATAGTTGGAGTAGAGAACAGGAAAATAAACAGAACTTTTTATCTACCTCAGTGAAAATAAAAAGATACAATTTTGCATAGACAGATCAAACTACTTCCATAAAATGAAATTGTTTAACAAATAATTACCAGACTTCTGTAAAATGTTAGATGTCCTACTCTAACTTTAATGAAAAGCATTTAGAAAATAGAAGGTGATACTTGTGTCTGCTCTGAATCTCTAAATTTCACTTAAACAAGTATTGCTGTAATTCCTTCATCTATCAACTTTCTCACTGCAGCATTTATTTACATTAGAACTACCAACTTATTTAGCTGCATGATCATTCTGTGACTGGAAACTGTCCCACCGTTTTATCATCCCCACTGTTCTTCAAAACCTGGTAAGCTCTGATATACACTTTTCTTGCACAGGGGAAGGCTGCAGGAACTGCAGAGCTCAGCAGTAGCCTGAATGTGAATAGCAGAGGGTTTAACAATTGCCTGCATGTGAATACTGTGGTGTGTAAAAGAAGTCTCATACAGGACTGCTAAACAGAACAGGGCAAAGCAGAAGAAGGAAGTCCAAATAAAGCAATGGTCTGTCAAAGGAACAATTGTGGCAGGGATAGGAGCAATTGCAGGTGGAACTGTCCATAGAGCAGATACCACAAGAGGACCAACTGTCTGAAAAGCAGGACCATATAGCAAAGCTGTCATGTTGAAATAAATGAGAAAGATTAGTGCAAAATAACACAATATCAGAGCAGGGAGGGCAGAAGGGCAAATGCAGCTTTCCATACTGTGCAGACAGCAGTCTGCTGTGCTGACTCAGAGCTATGCAATCCATATATGCTACAAGCCTTATGCTTACGAATTATATATGCGATGCATTTATGAACTTGCATATGGTATGCTTAAGCACCACAGAAACCCAAACTAGAACAGCCAAGCCAGATGCTATTTTTGGAGATCTTTGCACCTACTTTCATATCAAGTCATTGACGAGTTTGCATATATCAAGGTGTGGGCAGAGCACAACCATCAGGAAATGGTGTTCCCAAGAATGGACGATGTTCCAGTCTGATTTTTTTTTTCTGTTGCTGAGTTAATGTTTTCATTGGACTGTCACTGAGATAATGTCAGGCTCTCACCTGGACAGGAACAGTAAGTTTGGAGATATTAAGAACACACCCTCTCCTCTGCCAACACACAATCAATGTGTAAGTGAACTGTTGTTAACATGTAAGCAACTAAATTTCATCCGCCATTTTACTGCTATGCCACTGAAGCCTCGTAAGATTCTTCTGCACCTATTCATACCTGTCCCATGTCATCTTTTACCATTAATACTCAGTATCATCAGAAAAGTTGACCACCTAGCACAGGATGTGAGCAGACAAGTAATATGTGCCTCCCATGTATCTGGCAAAGATTGCTTCTTCGAGAAGGAGAGAGAGAGCAAGACAATGTCAGAGTCATGCTTCCTTTATAGTTCAGTTCAGCTTTTGGGGAAGCCCCAGTGGTGCCTGCTCTGGGCTGCATCTCTGCCTAGACCAGAGTGTGCAACTAGCAAGCACTAACAATCAAGACAGAGGGATGCAAAGAAGCCACAGCATATACCAGTGTTAAGGCTCTGTCCTGCAGTCTTGACAACTGTTTCAGATCTGATTCCATAAATAACTGTCGTGGTTTAGGGTCAGGGCAGACCCTAAGGCCTAACAGATGCTCTTTGTTAACCCCCCTCCCTCCCCAAAGGGGAAGAGAAAAGGAATAAGGGAACAAAGAAAAAAAGCACAACTGGCCTTGTTAACTTGAGCAGGAACTTCTGAGTAAGAAAAGTGACAAAAGGTCAAACCCTGACAGAGGCAGTCGTTCCTCACCTCTGGGGCACGCAGTTAAGCCCTTCCCATGCTTCCCTTCTCCTTTTGCCATCTCTGACCAAATGCAAAGGCTTGTCTCTAACCTTTCAAAGAAAACTTCCAACTCGATTGTATGTACTCCAGCCCCACACCTGAGTATGCCTGAAGTGTTTTGGCAGAGTCTTTTCTTCTAGGAATTGGCTGGAGGGAAAGTAGAACTAAAAATTCAAAGATCCAAAGCAAATAAAGAATTAATGGTCTTGTAGTGAGAAAACTGAGGTGCTCCTAGCTCTATCTGTAATACATCGATTCCACTTCTTATTTCAGGATTAATATAATACAGAAATAATAATATTAGTTTTCAGTCTTCTAATTTCACTATTAGACAAAAATCAAAAGTATGCAGTCTTATTTTAGCATGAAGAAGTGCTCAGGGTGCAAAATTTCTATATAGGCAAATGTGTAGAAATATTTAGGTAAAGACTTTAACAGATTCTTTCAGCATTATTCTGCCTCTTAGTTCTTATTCAGTATCTGATTTTAAATACTAGGTAGGAAAACTGCTCATAGTTGTCTTTGCCTTAGTGAGTGAGTATGTTTCAGGTATTTAAGGTACTTTTTATTTGGAAAAAAAATAACAGAAATCATTCTCCAAGAACTAAAGGCTGCAATCTCTCTGGAATTTTCTTCATAGCTTGTATCAGTCACTGATTAGGAAATAGCCATGGAGAAGATTGGCCAGCCTTGAAGAAACGACCACACCAGTACTATTGTGAACCCAGCTTAGCCTTTGTTGTGTACACAAAACACACGACTCAGCAAAAAACAACAAAGAGCCCCAGATTTACTTCAATATGTTCTTGGAATTTTCATTAAGACCTTTTTTTTTTTTTTTTCTTTTTCCTGTTCTTTCCAATCTCCTTTCCACTTTGATTGCTCCTGCCACCTCCAGAGATCTTTTACTGTCAGAGTCTCCTAAATAAGCATCTCCAGGCTTTTGAGGCTTTCCAAACACAGAAAAACACCAACACAAACAAACAGCCCCAGGAACCCAGACAGAGTTAAAAGATGACTCTCGGCAAAGAAAAAATGGCTTTTCAGGGAATGCCACAAAAGAGTACAAAATAACCTTTACCAAGGATTGTTTCCCCATGTTTAACATTGTAATAATAACAGTCAAAATGTAAAACTGTATTTTCTACTCCTCAAAAAAAAGCGGTAACTTCTGCTAGTTTTTTGAATTTTGGTTTGTGTTAGTTCAGCCCCCACCCTGGATGGACTCCACAGACAGGCACATGGTATGCCAGTGCAAAGCAAGGAAGAGAAGTTCCTCCAGTTCCACATCAGGAGTACTTTTCCTCCATGTGGTTTTAAATGATAAATCCAGATTGCTGATCAGCCACCCACAGTTGATAGTCACCTTTCCAATATCCTCTTTAATACTTAATTTTGCATTTTATAATTTTAAGCCAAGTCAGTGCAGGAGGAGACCATGTGTGAAGAAGATAAAATGGAAAGCTTAACAAAAGCCAGCCTCCCTATGTCCATAAGACCTCTTAAACTGAAAGATTCAAAACAAGAATACCTGGCACTGAAATACAGCTCCAACATCAAAGCATTTTACAGACCCCACATATGCTGCAATAAAAGACTCGGGAAACATAAAATGCTCCTCTGTCAGGATGACTGTGTCAGTAATTCCAGTTTAAATAATACACTATGTCAGGAGGCTTCCACCAGCTTCCCTGAGGGCTTACTCCTAAACTCAGATTTCCCTGTAAAAATGTTTCAGTCTGTAACTAATTGAGCAATTGTTGTGTGTAAAACTTAGCATCGCACAGATTTAGACACAGCATCCAAACGAGCAATAAACATGGATAATACATACATTTGTTGGCAGAAAGCAGCCAGACTCTTACTGAAATTTGCTTCCATGGAAGATGTGAAGGATCTCAAGACAGGGAAGGAGGATATGCAGGCACAAGGTGTAATGCAGCAGAAAACTTAAGTAGAGCAGTGGAAGGAGACACAAAGGAGAAGCAGTTCAAACTTAGGACTGGAGATGCCAATGGAACAAAACCAGTGGACATCAGCCTATGCTGGTGCAGCACAGGGCAGGGTATGACTTGGGAGCTGGTAAGAGGAAAAATACAATCCAACACTCAGAGAAATTTATTTTTAGTAGTTGCATCTATGATTGGATGGCGATGATTAACAAATGGATTTCAGATGAATTTTTAGGATTTAAATTACATTTACATGCATTTTGCTTTTTAAACAAACTTGTTAAAAATTTAATAAGAACCAATGATGACCTTCCTATCTGATTTTATGTAATCTATTAAAATAATTTCTATAAGAAATATTACATTACTGAATCATGCTGTGAAGTTTAACAAGCTAAAAGCTGATGCTTTTATACGAATGTAGAAACAGAATAAATAAGAGTGTAACTGTGGATGTCAATCCAAGTTCTACAAATAATGCAACAAATAGTACTGACAGAAGTATCTGAGTGAAACATTTGCTTTGTTGTTCTGGGTTCAGTTCAGGTTAATTATCCCAACTGCTGGCCCAACCAGGTGGGAAAGGCCATAGCCAGGATAAACAAATGAACCAGCCATTGAGGTAGTTGATAGTGTACTGAATCATGCACGTATATAAGGGCAGGGCTGGGAGAGAAGTTTGTTTTCAGCTTGGTTCAGGGTGAAGCTGGAGCAGGGAAAGTTGGTGTCTTGTGCATAGGTAAGAGCCTTCCTGGCTTCTATTACTTGCTTTCTAGATCATTTTATTAGTAATATCATTAGTGCCATCATTTTCTTCTCTCTTTGTGTTGTTTTATTAAACTGTCCTTATCTTAACCCCTAGGGTCTCACCTTTTTCCTTCCTCATGATTGCCCATCCCATTGCACTGTGGGGGTCGGGGGGTGGGGGAAGGAAAGCTGTGGGTGAGTGGCTGTGTGGTGTTTAGCTGCCAACAGAAGTTAAACCATGGCACCTGTTTTAAGTACTTTTCTACCACAAATACAAGTTTTGCTGTTTTTTATTTTTTGGTTTTTTTTTAATTTGAACATGAAAAAGTGACCATGAGGAAGTTATTTTATAATTGTCAGCTTCTGTTTTCTTAGGGGAAATGAAAGTAGGTTTTCTTTAAAGTGGCTAAACACAATGTGAATCTAAAACCAGTTTTCCTTATCTTCCTTTTCTCACAGATGAAAGCTGGCTGAGTCTAAGTGCTTGGTGCTACAGGAATCAGTACAGGCCAGACTTTCTGATGGCCTTTGATATTGAAAGGTACTGACAGGTTCTTCTGTGCAACTGAAAATCCCCCCCTAACACCTAGTCTCCTACTGTCATTATGGTTTTATTTGTTTGGGAAGAAAAACATGATGTTTTGCACTAACCATCAGAAATACATCTCTTTTTTTGCCTTTTGGGGGGGGGGATAACAAATACAACAAAAAATGAAATTAATTAATTCCCTCAAGTTTCTTCCTCATATACTGTAAGCATAAGATCATGCAAGGATGTAGAAACTCTGATTTAAGTTAATTCACTTTGGACTGAAGCAGATTATCACTTTCCCTTTGTTTTCCAACTTCTGTTAAAACTCATGAAAACTTAATGACTATTAGACCTATCAGTACCCTAGAAACATTCATGCTTCAAAAAGATCTCTCTCTGAACATGTGTACTAACGATGAGTGGGAAATGAGCTCTGCTTGGGGTGAAGGGCATGAAATTCAAAGTGACTGCCTATCCCTGTTCTTCTCCCTGTTAAGGTCTTGTCCTTCCTGCCAAAGCTGTGGTGTCCTAACATCTCCCCATCTTAGGTCAGGTGATTGCCAATCAAATAAACCAAGACTACAGTAGCCCTGTGCTGCCAAGATGTAGCATTTCCAATGACTTTCAAGGGGCTGCCTAAAGGCAGCCTTTTCTGCACCCTGCCTACATATACAGCCAATGGGCCAAATTACTGCTACTGTGATGATGTAGAGCATCAGTAAATCATTTAAAACCTCCCCCTTTAAGGGGTATATCCATCCCTCCTTTACTGAAAAAAACAGTACCTCAGTACTGTCCTTACTCCCTTTTGCACTACGAAGATTCACCATCAAACTGGTTCTGCAACAAGACCGTAAATGGCCCATATACTTGCAAGCTACTGTCCCACACTCTTCAAATAAACACATCTGTTATAACAGGACATGCTGCATTTTCTGCTAAACTTCACTTGAAAAGTAATGCAAACCAAAGTCCATATCTATGTGCAGAGAAAGGCAATGTAGTTTTATGTATATCAAAGAATGGTGACTCGGTTGGATCACAGTATCAGAAAGTTAACGTTCAGGGAACAGGCAGGAACTACAACATCAGGCAGGAAGCTGTACAATTTAAGCATGCAAGGAAGATTTTTGCAGCTTGTTAGCATCAAACAGCAGATTTTTTATGTTCTCCTGCAGCAAATAAGTCCATTTCCCAGTATAACAGCATTCATATTTATAGAGTTCTAAAATATTCTTTTTTTCATAGAATTAACCCATACCTCTGAAACTTCCTTTTGCAAAGCATAAGAACCATAAATAAAAATATGAATTGCCTCCCCCTCCTTCCCATATTCTGAAAAGCACCTTAGTACAAGACTTCCCTAATTTTTTAATACATCTTTTTAATTTCTATGTTCAAGAATAAATACTGACACTAAGGAAAATCTTTATTTGCTTCACACAGTCTGTTTTATGACTTACATGGGGGTAGTAATCTTTCTATATTCAGATCAGGAATAATGTCCAGACATTGTTTTCACCTTGAAGCTATGAAAAATCAGAAAGCTCACATACTCTTTCCAGGGGTAAAAAGCATCTGTCCTACTCCTATTGGACTATACGATGTTAAACAGTGAAAATCACTCAATTTTTAACACTTGGTCTCCACTTATTGCTACATTAGAATTGCAAGATGGTTTTAGCAGGGAAAAAAAGATAACCTCAAAATCCTGAAGATAAGCAAACCCTCCTTTCACTGTACACACCTCTGACACAAGGAGACGGTAACATTAAAATTATGTAAGCATTAATGTAATTGAGGGGATTAGAAGATGGTTAAAATATAGATAAATGTTATGAAGTCTGAGCACAAAGTGCTCATAATAATAATAGAAGATAGAAAATTCCGTGCGTGATTGCTCAAATTTTCTTACAAAATATTTAAAGTTTTGTCAAAATACTTCAAAGAGAAATTTTGTTACAAGGAGGAGGTATAAATACAACAAAATACAACCTAGTTATCCATCTTCTAGGAGGTGATAGGTGATACTTCTTTCTTCAGTTATGGAAGAGAAGGAAGGGTATTGTTTAGTTTATTTAAAATTCATAATTAGATTTTGATTGAATAGCCCAAGAACTGAAATTCAGCACTCAGACACCGATAACTTTAAAGAACATTACTTCTAACTATTTTAAATGAAATTTAGTAAAGACTGTTTTTTTAAATGAGTGGATCTCAACAATAAATGCTTACTGCCTGTTAGTTTGACCAAATTAATGTAATTTAATGTAGTCTCTGCCTGAAATGCATCAAAGTGACATTTGAGAAAAGTTCAGCTAGAAAGCTGAATCTCAGCATTTAATTTCCAAAAGCCCAAGTTTCCTTGTCAGACAGAAGGTCTGAAGCAAATCTGGAGAACTCTGTTGATAATAAATGGAGACAACTGATAAATATTATTGCAACTAGTCAATTGTGTGACTGGAATGTCAAACTTCATAGAATCCTGGTCCTTAAATTGCTCTTCTAAACAGAAAATATGTGGGTTTGAAAGGATTATAAAATGATATATTATTCCAGCTATTCTCATTCTCCTAAAGCACTTTTATGAAAATATTTGCTGGAGGCAGTACTGTCCTGATGCTTAACATTCATAGACACCTTACAGCCCTGTATAACAGAGTTCTTATTCAGTGAATATTATTTCCATACGGAAGCAAATGCAGACAATTGTTATTATCTTTTTTCTTCTTTTTCAGGTATCAAATCAAGGGGTTATTGATCTTGAAGCTGATTTGAAAATATATATATATTTGGTAAACAGGCATGCAATTCATTTCTGTCCTGTTTGAGGAGCAATATACTGTACTGATTGCTACTTATACACTTGCAATATTAATATTTTACTACTTCAGTTAATCTATTTAAGCTAAGAGTTTCATTAACATTATTAGAAATGAACTACTGAAAAAAGGGCATGAACAAAAGTGAGAGAGCTGCTGATGCTCAGACCTTCAGCATTAGCACACACAGAAGGAAAAAAGGGTAATACTTTCTGATGCTATATACACTTGCATTTCCTCCTTTATACAATTGTCCGGATAAAAAAACTGTGTTCTCGATTTCTATCTTGTTGAGATAAAAGAAAAAGCAGCAGAAGCTGGATCAAGAACTTTTTTTTTTTTTTTTCTGTTATGAAAGAGTGTAAAACCTCATTACTATCTACCAGCTATTTTTGTAGGGAATAAGCTAAGGATACTCTAGTTCTTAAAGGAAAAGTCTTCCCAGCATTAATCAGTATTACCTGGAATGAGATCTCATCACAAACAACAGCTGAAAGAACAAAAATGAGATGCTTTCTCATTAGTGGAGAAAGCCTCTGCCAGCTGAGTTTGAACTAGGTGAGCATGTGCCTGCACTGTTCCACTTCTTGGGTTGACAAACAGCTTTTCCATTTCTAAATCAGATGCTGCATCTAATTTGCCATAACACCAAAGCCATCCAAGTGTGTGCATATACCTGCACGTGGAGATTATCTTTTAAACCTGAACAGCTAGAAACACTGTTTTAAGAGAGCATTTAAACATGTTTACTCATTTTTAAAAAGTGCCCAGCAATCCTGAAGACTGAAGCAGTCTTGCTTTTTATTCTCTGATAAGACACTATATTTGAAAGTGAGAACAGTAACAAAAATATTTTGTGTATTTATGACTACATTAAGAAGAAAATATGCTCAAACACAAAACAGCAGGGTGAAGTGGTTAAGGCAAGAGATAGGATAAGAGCCCCCACCTTCTCAGCTTAGATCTTTTGTTATATTAACTGTATTTATTACGTATTCAAGGGGATTTTAATGGATGCCAGACTAGAGAAATAACTTAAATTACTTTAATTAGTTTTTCTTCAAAGATCTACATATAAAAATAACAAATAGGAATGATGAAAATGATTTCTATATACTTGTCTATTAGTCCTCAATGGGAGTCAGTCTCAGTTTTCTTTTTCCTTTCAGTTTTCTTTTATTATTAAATCTGTAGCATGGAACAGATTATTGCAAAAAAGATCTATCATTCTTCTATGTCACTGTCAGGGATATTGTATTCTGGTAAAACCAACAAGTTAATTAGTGAACTGGCAATTCATTCTCCAACTATGGCTTTTGTTCACCCGCTGGCAAATTAATGAATTAGGATATGTACATTTCCTAGGGAGCACCTGCTTTTAATGATGACACTTCGTATGATCAAAAAACCCCAGATCAAACCATGAAGACAATGCTGAAGGCTTTTTATTTTCCAGCTCTTTCCTCCCTGCAGGTGTATATTTTCAGTCTTTTCTGTGATAATTATACTTTACTATTTTGTGTAAAAAATATACCAAGTTTTGATTATAACTCAAAGAAAATGGATCTCATCATTAAATAAAAATACACCCTGTGACTGCTTTTTAAATGTCCTACTTCTGAATATCTTCCCTAGATGCTTGTGGGAGGAACATGTCAAGGAAGCTGTTCAACAACCTTTCCCAAGTCATTTTAATGAGGTAGCAGCAGTCAATGCGATGCTGTCACCTTAATGCACCAAAACTTTTTTCTGCTGTATATAAAAAAATCGAAGTTTTTAGTTACAGTTTCCAGTGTGCTGCTCTCTGGTAAAGAAAAACTGCACTTCAATACCAGCTAGCACCATGGTGCTGATGAGCATGCTGGTTCATTGAGAGATTTAAAGGGCAGCTGAGGGCTGCAGCAGAGCCAGCAGACTGATTTTGTCCCCTGAAATACTCACTAGTGAGTGATCACAGCTCTTCTACTGTGAGACTCAAGCCTGGACATCTTTACAGCATCTCCAAGTTCTCCCTTTCTTTAAAAGCCTCATGCCTTCATGAACACTTTGCTCTCAAGCATGCACAGCTCTGGTTGTTGTGTGGTCCTGAGGCAGGCTGCAGTCTGCTGTCTGCTGTGCAGTCAAAGCCACTCATGGACACATGCTGCTCATGGTCTTTCCTTGATCTGCTGCACCTGCTGCCAGCATGGCCTTTCTGACCAGGTCACTGCTTTTTTTTGGGCATTTTGAAATCCATTGTGAAACTGATTTTGCATTTGGAGGTGGGGACAATGGCTGCCTCTGAGAAGCAATACTACCTCCTCTTTCAATTAAATATTTGTATGCAGACAGCAGCAAAAACACATCTGTCTGCCAGAAAATTAGCAAAGTGAGGATAACAAGATACAAGAATCAGCAAGAGTGCAGTGAGCTTCAGACCCACTGAAATCCTTCCTCATCAGATGATTATTTAATGCCTTAAACAGTTAAGAAATCATCCAGCTACTTGGATCAGAGCTGAAAGCACACAATGGAAACACTCATCAAGCCACACACGGCATTGTAGAATATGAGATGGCAAAAAACCAATTATAGATATATTTTTCTGACACTATATGTATGTAACTGGACCAATATCTAATCTTGCATCTTCTACAGAGCTACTAGAAACTGGTAAATTTTTCTACTAGCTGTGACCAGCTGTAAAACACTGAATTGGTCTCCAACAGTTATAAAGAGGCAGAGATTGATGAAGGACTGCAATTGGAGGAGGTCTACAGGTGACCTGCTGTCTCCATCCAGGACTTCTAAGTCTTTGTAATCCTGGCCAAATTTCTCTCCTTTTAAAGAATATGATGTTGAACTTGCAGGAAGTAATGTTCAAACTTAATTTGCACAGGCATGTTGGAGTAGGAGCCCGCTGAAATGCCCTGGATTCAGCACAGAGTATTTAAATACTAGTAAATGGCTGAGAACTTTTCTGGCCCAAAATATACCATCACACTGACTCTGCAACTTTAAGACAGGGACAACCAAATTTATAGGAACTTCCTCTATGTGATTTCTCATACAGGAAAAAAAACCAAAAACAACCAAACCACCAAAAAATCAAATGAAAACACAACCAAAACCTTTTAAAAAGCAAAACATTTTACCATTTCCTACAGAAGAAAAATAATATAATCCTTGCCCCCACAGTGCAAGATAAGATTATAAGATTTTATTTTTCAGTTAACTAAAATGAAGTCTAAATGAAACTTAAACCCAAGGCAAACACATATTTCTGGACCCGTTCTGGCAGGTCAGGAAAACTAACAGTTTTTTGACTGGTTTTATCCCATGTTACGACAGTTTTCCTGTCTCAGGGAGGTACTGAGCCTATAAAATATTTCCTATTTCCCATCCTGCTCTGGTTTCCAAGAAAGGCTGTTAGATTAGTATAACACAGGAAGCTAGCCAAAGATGTCCATTTGAATTGAAAGACTGCCTACTGACTATCAGGAGGAGGAAAATGGAGGTCTGTTACATCCAGCCTCCTGATATCCCAGAAAGTCCAGATAACGGCTACAAAACTGAAACAAATCTGCTTGCCTGCATCCAGGCCAAAGCATTTGCTGTTGCTGCGAAGGTGGCTTCGAAGCTAAGCAGCTGGTGATTGCCAAAGCAGAGATAATGAAGTGTTGCAACTGTCCCATCTGATTGATCATGTAGCTCTTTCAAAGCTGTTCCTTACTTGCTCCTCTTACATTGCAGCGCTAATAGAGAAGCTTTCTCAGTGCTTGCTTCCATCAAGGATATAAATAAATGTTACAAGCTTTTAGAAGCAACCTGTTAGCACTGTCCTTGCATTAGCAGACTATCACGATGAAATGGCCTCAAGCTTTTAAAGATAGACTAAGCAGCACCTCTTCAAAGAAATAAACTATTCAAATGCAAGAATTTAATTCCTGCTAAGTGACATCCACAACACGTTGTGCTAAGCAAGAATTGAAAAAGGCCTTCAGTTTGCAGCTAGGCCAATTCCAACCCATCCCAGAAGCAATCCAAAAGAGTGAGAAATCCTCACAGAGGACTGAAGACCCTTCAAGTTCTTTTATGTGGTTCTAGCAGCAAAAGGAAAAAAAAAAGAAGAGTAATAAAAAGAAATTTCACAATAGGTGTAGAGTTTTGCAGATTTACCAAATCTTTTATATTTACAGACCTTTAGACTCTAGCACTGTATTTTTAGTGGGGACAACAATTAGGAGGGCTTGCTCCCACTAGCTGCAGCATAGTGACAACAGCAGAGCAACAATGCAATGCACTAACTCTCAGCTTTACTTTGTTTCTCAAAAGTGAGGCTGCACATATAAGCAAGCACTGAACAGAGCTCTGATGAACAGGTGAGTACCAGCACATTAGGGAACCACTGATACAGTCCATTATTAAAGTACAGGCTCAGTGCAGGTGTGTTCACGATCAATGTGCTCATCATCTGAAGCTTTTCTTGTGCCTGTTGTAAGGACGCACTTTAATCACCTTATAGAAGAGATGACCTGAAGAAAAAACAAGAACAGAAACTGCTATGAAAGACTGCCACAGGCAGACAAAAGCTTCCTGTACAACAGCGTTACTCATAGCCAGAAGCTTATGATGAGCATCAGCACTCTCATCAGCTCGTGAGTCAGAAGCACCTGCTCTCCATCACCTTCCTGGAGGATACCTAACAGTAGCACAGTGCTCAACAGCCCTCTTCAGCATCCAGCTGTTTGCAGTAGGACCTAGTCCACAAGATGCATACTGCATGCCAACTGCTGTGCCCTGGTATATATAAGAATGTCTTACACTAGCACCTGTACTTTTTGCACATTTTGTGTATGTGCAGAAGATTCTGAACAGTTACCTCACTTGATTCAAAGATCAGTTTCCAAGCCCCCTTGCTTTTCCAAGCCCCCCTTTTTTTTCCCCACTGAAGTGGGAGGCTAGGTGCAGCTGAACAAGGATTCTGAGATAAACTCAGTAACAACGTAGTGTTATGAAGCAGGTATTCTTTATTTGCGGTGCCAGACACACAGGGGATCACTCCTCCAAATGTGCACACCATCTGCAGTTAACCAGGAAATACTTATCCAATGTATACATGACCATGCATCACATTTCCAAAAATTCAGTTACATATTAATTAGTTTTCTCAGAAATTATTAACATATGTGTCCGCCCAATCTCTGCCTAGTGCCACAAGGGCAATTACTCTATTAGGGTCTTAGGGTGG
The DNA here is from genome assembly GCA_013399075.1 of Chloroceryle aenea. Taxonomy (NCBI): domain Eukaryota; kingdom Metazoa; phylum Chordata; class Aves; order Coraciiformes; family Cerylidae; genus Chloroceryle; species Chloroceryle aenea. The sequence continues at coordinate 335,076 of VWZY01000174.1, forward strand.
TCTTTCTCGTTTCTGCTGACAAAGCTGCAGAACCAGTTTTAACAGGTCTCCTGCTGTGTCTGTTCCCTAAAGAATGCATGCAAGCTTGAAAACAAGTGCTCATAAGTCATTTATCGGGGCTTTGTACAACAATTAGTTTACTAATTATGAACAAATCTGATTCTGCTCAGACATGAAAATCTAGTGTGGTAAGAAAACCTTACTAATATTGTGTCTATTGGCTTCAGACACTAATGTAAAGAAAACTCTGAGGACACACTAGGAATTTTTAGTCTTTATTACATACTGAATCCTTACTTTAATCTCTGTGAAGTCCTGAACTGTAGTTCCTCTTCAAGTACATTTCTATGAAGATGCTTACATGGAAAGCACACGTACGACTCTGCTATTCAACCCCAAAGTTTCTCTTATGTCGATTGTAAGACCACATGATACTATCGTACCTGGTGTTCAGCTGAAGCTGAGTAATTTAAGAATCCCATGTAGGATTTGCACACAATAACTCATGTGCATATGACAGTTCTTAAGGAGTACTCTTCCATACATCAATGGCTGCAATTCCTACAGATGTGAAAAGTCTTGATGGTTAATGGGTTTACCGTACTTTCTGACTACCTCCAGTTATAAGGAATTTACCATTCATCCCATAAAGTTATGATAAACCCAATGTTCTGTTGCTTATTAATTATAAGCTCAACAAGCCATTTAAGCAGTAAAGAAATACACAGCAAACTGCTTCCTTCATCTCACTTATTCATTGCAATAAATGACTGCAGAGCTTACAAAACATCACAATGAGCAAACCAGGCAGGACTCCTGAATGCAACACTGTGCAAAACACAGCACTGAAACTAACTTAGGCATATTGGCTCTAGCACAAAGTCGTCCTTCCTTCACCCCAGGAAATGGAATGATCTAAGGAGGTTGTTTTAGGTGACCGAAAGAAACCTATCATCCCTGTTTAGTCATTCCCGAAGTAATTCCCTCTTTATAGTGTACTAACACAGTCACACCTGAGCCTCTAACCTCAAACAAAAGTAACTTTGCCTTTTAATGTGAACTGGCTCCACTGGATATCACCGTATTTCATAGTGGAGAAACTAATCTTGAGTTTTTTTAAACTGACCTCATACTTGTCTGTCTTCTTTGGAGATCATAGTTTTAGGTGGTGTCCTGACATCACTGTAAGCTGTGGAAATTTTTCTCATTCCCATCATTCAACCTTGAAATTTAGGTATGGTAGCAGGAACTAGGTATCTATCTACCTGACTTCTGGGCAGAGTAGGATACCTAGACTATACCCGCACAACTTTAAAGCTAAATTTAGCTCGAAAAAGTTCTATCCTCTTAGCTTTATTTGTTTCAATGTTGCTCTGAAGAACTTGAGCACTGCAAAGAGGAAAACTAGGAAAGGCAATCCATGTCCTCTTCCTGGCTCTGCAGCAGCCACACTAAGGAACAGAAACCTTATGATACCTCATCATTTCCTCTTCCATGAAATTAAAAATAAAAATTATCCATTTCACTGGATATTGTAAGAATTTCTGCACCAACTACAAGTCTTATTCTCTTGGTATGTAGAGTGAATGGAAATTTAAAATATAAACATCACTGTACAGAAAGTCACACGTGCTGTGGTTGAGTGTGTGGTGCCAGGCATGTAACAGCTCCTTCACTTCTCCTGCGAGGGTTTCCTAACTTCTCATTTCTAGGCACTAGAAGCTTCTGTTCTGCAGCACAGAGAATTCCTTGGATACCATAGGAATTAGAGAAAACTAAAATTGTGTCCATTCTTTTCCTCTGCCTGATTAAGTGCAGTGAGATTTAAACACTGGGAACCACACACTAAAGACAACCTAACAGAGATTTTCCTACTGAGAAGCCATTCTTTCATAGATGTGGTCTTTATTTGACAAGACCTTTACAGAGCATGAGATCAAGCAAGGAAGACCAGAATCGACTTTCAGTTAAACTCAACAGCTTTTCTTGACTCATGTAAGACATGACTCCAAGCACAATACATCTAGCACAAGCTTTGGATGCTAGGATGTCAGGTTTATTTATTTCTTTCCTTTGAATTCACAGAGATATATGCATATTGAAGTGGCGTTCACTTCCCTCTATTTATTACTGCTGCCTAAAATGCTTCATCCCAGGGAGAACCTTTTTAGAACATATGGTCACGTTTGCTGCTCTGTCCACCACAGAATGCTTTGACAAAAAAGCAGAGCCATGACAAGATATAAAAAACACAGTTTCAGAAGGTGAGTTTTGTTATGCACATATGAGAATCTGAGGGGTTTTATACTCACCCTATACAGAGTATTTTGTTCAGAATGATTGTGGCTTGTGCCATAACTTTATCATTCTTTTTTTTTTATAACATGGTTATGGAACCAAAAACAAGGGATGAATTCAGGGTCTTCATCTTACATGTAACAATGAGAGCCCCTAGTACCCTACATGAGCCTATTTTCTATCACTTTTCTATATAGTTCCCTATAGTTTAGGGAATGCAAGATGGGGACTGGAGGAGCAAAGTCCCTCACAATGTAAGAGAAGATCAGGTTTGTGACTACCTGAGGAACCTGAACATACACAAGGCTATAGGATCTGACAAGATGCATCCCAGAGTCCTGAGGGAACTGGCTGATGTACTTGCTGAGCAACTCTTCATGATATTTGAAAAGTCCCAGCAGTCAGGTGAAGTCACTGGTGACTGGAAGAAGGGAAATTTTGCATGCATTTTTAAAAAGGGTAAAAAGCAGGACCTTGGGAACTACCAGTCCATCAGCCTCATCCTTGTACCTGGGATGATCATGGAACACATCCACCTAGAAGCTATGCTAAGACACATGGAAGACAGGGATGTAATGCAAGTCAGTCAGCACGGCTTTGTAAGTCCTGCCTGACCAACCAAGTGGCCTTCGGCAAAGGAGTGATTACATTAGTGGACAAGGGAAGAGCTATGGATGTCGTCTGTCTGAACTTCTGTAAGGCCTTTGACATGGCCCCACAAAACATCCTTCTCTCTAAATTGGAGATATATGGATTTGATGGGTGGACTCTTTGGTGAATGAGAAATTGGTTAGACGGTCACATCCAGAAGGCAGTGGTCAATGGCTCAATGTCCAGATGGAGGTCTGTGACAAGTGGTGTCCCTCAGGGTTCCCTACTGGGACCAGTCCTGTTCAATATCTTCGTCAATGACTCAGAAAGTGGGATCAAGTGTGCCCTCAAAAATTTGCAAACAACACCAAGCTGTGTGTTGTGGCCAAAACACCTGAGGAGCAGGATGCTGTCCACAGGGCCCTGGGCAAGCCTTAAAAGTGGACCTATGTGAACCTCATGAAGTTCAAGCCTTGCACCTCAGCCAGAGCAACCCCCTGTATCAAGACAGGCTGAGGAATGAAGTGATTAAGAGCAGCCCTGCTGAGAAGCACTTGGGAATACTGGTGGATGAAAAACTGGATGTGAGACAGCAATGCATGCTTGCAGCCCAGAAAACCAACCACCTCTGGGACTGCATCAAAAGAAGCGTGGCCAGCAGGTTGAGGGAGGTGATACTCCTCCTCTACTCTGGTCTAGTGAGACCCCATCTTGAGTACTGCATGCAGCTCTGCAGTCCTCAAGTACAAGAGAGGCCTGTTAGAGTGAGTCCAGAAGAGGGCCACAAAAATGATCAGAGTGCTAGAGCATCTCTCTTGTGAAGAAAGTCTAAGAGAGTCTATAGTGTTAAGCCTGGAGAAGAGAAGACTCCAAGGAGACCTTGTTGCAGCCTTGAAGTACTTAAAGGCAGCTTATATGGGGACAAACTCTTTAATAGGGCTTCTTGTGACAGGTCAAAGGGTCATGGTTTTAAACTGAAAAACTCAAAGAAGTTAAATTCAGCCTAGATAGAAGAAATACATTTTTTTTTTTTATGAGGGCAGTGAAACACTGGCATGGGTTGGCCAAAGACGTGGTAAATGCCCCATCCCTGGAAACATACAAAGTCAGGCTGGACAGGGCTCTGAGGAACCCAGTCTAGTTGAAGGTGTCCCTGCTCACTGCAGGGAGTTGGACTCGATGAACTTTAAAGGTCCATTCCAACCCAAACTACTCTATAATTCTATAACATGGTCTCATCAGAATCAACAGCTTACATAATCAGCAAAAGCTTTTGTGTTATATTGTGCAAAATTCAACCAGGGCAAAATGATGAAGCAGATGGATCAGGATGGAGGAGGATGGATCAGAATCAGAGAATCTGATTTTCATTTGTGGATCCACTACAGTCTTGATAGGTGACACAAGAGAATCCATCTGCCTCAGTGTAAAGACTACTGAAGGAAAGTCTTATCCACAGGTGTGGAGAAAAACAGAAGGCTGATGTAAGTAATATCTGCAGAATGCAAGAAGGTAATGGGATAAAGGCTCTCAGCCTTTCGAATAAAGCTGATGGCCAGAGCACACCTTCATTTTCTCATCTCATGAAATGAGAACTGAAAATCCTGAAAGATTTTTGGCAAAGCAAAGTTTGCAGGATGTATTGGTCATTAAAACAAACAAAGAAACCCTACTGCTCTTAAAACAGCACTAGGAATCAACTGAAAAATTATGTACTTAGTAAAAAGAGAGCTTAACACTGGCACACAGAAAGTAATACACTTCCCCAACAGCCTCTGCAAGTCCATCTGAGTGCTCCTGATATGATTACTCCTACCTTCAGGTTCATATTTTCTTTCTTTGTTTGTTTCTTGTGCTGAAAATCAGCTCCAAGATGGATGAAAAAAAAAAAAAAAATAGAAATAATCAACTTCAAGCTGAAGCTAT
>VWZY01000174.1:341486-368830 GCA_013399075.1 Chloroceryle aenea
AAAAAAAAAAAGGAAAAGCTGTTCTCTGGAAAAAAAAAACCAACAGGCTAGTACATTTAGTAAGCAAAACATTTAACAACAATAACGGGGGAAGGGGAATTGTATCATTTTGGTTTACATCACATCATGTTCCCAGGTGAATTTATAATTGATTACATTTTTATATATTATTGTTATATTATATCTAATAATAAATTTATAAATGATAAATTATTACAATTTATTCACATTTGGCCTTTACTGGATTTAATAACTACTGTATTGGGTCTGATTGAGTTGGAGTTCATTTTCCCTATAGCAGCCCTCCCACTGCTGTGCTTTGCCTGGGAGTTGGAAAGGTGCTGATAATGCACCTGTGCTGTGGCTACTGCTGAGCAGGGCCCGCACAGCACCAAGGCTGGATTTCAACATTCCCCTTCCCCTTCACAGTGGGATGGACAAGATCTTGGGAATGGACACAACTGGGACAGCTGACCCAAAATGACCAAAGGGATATTCGATACCATACGACATCAGCTTAACAATAAAAGCTAGAAAAAGGAGGAAAAGGGGGGATATCCACTTGTTCTACAGATCAACCACTACACTTTTGGAGCCCCGCTTCCTAGAAAAGAAGCCAGATATTGCCTGCTGATGGGAAGTAGAAAATAAATCTCTGTGGCTTTGCTTTGCTTTTCATTCAACTGCCCTTCTCTTAACCAATGACTTTCATCTTATTTTTTTCCCCCTGGTCCAGCTGAGAGGAGGTGGGGGAGAGGAGTGATAGAGCAGCTTTGCAGGCACCTGGCATCCAGCCCAGGTCAAACCACCACAACTATGATGTTCCCTACTGCCCTTTAACTAAACTGCACTGCAACAAGAAGCAATGGAGTTAATGAGGGACATCATGACAATAATACTAGACAAGCTGATAAACTCAGCTGTACATCAAAATACAGTTACTATTTTTCTCCAATGCTTATTTTTCTCTATTAGAGAAGAACTGAAAGATGTGCTGAATGTTATTGGAAAGCCATTGTCAAACACTATAATATAAGAAGTTTGGCTCACTAGTACAATTCTCATGGAAAAATGAAATCCTAGGGAAGTGAGGGTTTCAGCAGGGTCAACTGCTACACCTGAGTTAGCAGAGAATCCCTAGGACAGCAGCCACTGCTTCCTAAGGTCCAGTTCTGCTAAGCAGCATGGCCATCTACCCATCACTGCCTGCCAAATGTATACCACTGCTAATTCTAACTAGTTCCTATATCAATGAGTAAAGAGAAGCAAGGAGCCCATTAATACAGAGAAATACTACACGGTCTTATTTTAACTACATGAAAGACAGATTTTTGTCACTCAAGAGCAGTGTGAGCAGAATCCCACTTATTTCCATGTAGCAAATCCAGTGACTCTCAGTAACAAACCTCCTGCAGCTCCTGCTCTTTCTGTCAGAATAGATTTACTAGTTAAGTACTACAGTGAAATCTCCCATTCCTTGCTTTTTATTAGATGTGTAATTTAGGTTCAATATCCTGAATATTGGATGACCATGTTACATTTTACCCAGTAACTTGCTGAATTCTCTAATAAATAACCCTTTGTACTCTGAGTTTTATGGATCTAACTCTTCTGTGTAGGTGCCAGCCACTAAAACACCAGTGTTTCCAGGTATTCAGTTTCTCCTCATCTGTAGCTTCTGCAGTTGAGTCTTATTTGAGGATGACAGTTACAGTCCCCTGTCTAGCTAGGGACAGAGAAGGAAGACACTCAGTGTGCTGCGTGCACACTGTCAATACATCTTTTTGTTTGCTTTTCTGTAAAGAAGGAACAATTTCTACAAGGCTCATTTCCTCCATCAGGCTCAGAACTATGAAAAAACCCTTATGACCTTGCAATTATGTCTCATGAGCAAGACATAATTGAGACAGGGACAAAGGGCTTCTGAAAGAAACGTTTCCAGGGTGATACCTCACACTACAGCCTTGCAGCACTGTGATCGTTCATTCTGCTGATGCTAAGCACGTAACTCAGTATTCCTGCCAATTACTTACAACAGTACAGACATAAAGTTGGTGTCACTGCTTTTCCTCAGCTCCTTTCTTTATAGGACACAAGGACCACTTTCCTGCTCCGTATCTTCCAGAATGTCACTATTTTTTTTTCCTTGTCCTCAGCACTTGGCTTGATAAGACATCAGAATCTGACACTGCCTGTAGTAACAGAACCTGCATTTAGCTCATCTCTCTCCTCTCTCACAACTTCTTACAACTAATACAGCCTTTACAGCAAATCTGTGCAAGCCCAGGATGCAAATTTAAGGTGTATGTATTTGGTCTGCGTAGCAAGATTTTGGGGGGAGGAGGCAGGGGTGGCTCCTGTGAGAAGCTGCTAGAAGCTTCCCCTATGTCCAACAGGGCCAATGACAGCTGGCTCCAAGATGAACCTGTCACTGGCCAAGGCCGAGCCCAACAGCAACAGTGGTAGCACCTCTGTCATAACATATTTAAGAGGGAGGAAAAGAAAACCTGTGGAATTCTGAGACGAATGAGAATATGAGAGAGAAACAGCCCTGCGGACACCAAGGTCAGTGAAGAAGGAGAGTGAGGAGGTGCTCCAGGTGCCAGAGCAGAGATTCCCCTGCAGGCCACGATGAACACCACAGTGAGACAGGCTGTGCCCCTGCAGCCCATGGAGGTTCAGTGGAGCAGACAGCCACCTGAAGCCTATGGAGGACCTCTTGCTGGAGCAGATGTATATGCCCAAAGAAGACTGCGACCCTCTGGGAAGTCCATACAGAAGCAGGCTCCTGGCAAGACCTGTGAACTTGTGGAGAGAGGCGTTCATGCTGGAGCAGGTTTTCTGGGAGGACTTGTGACCCTGTGGGGGACCCATGCTGGAACAGTTGGTTCCTGAAGTACTATGCACCATGTAAGGGACCCACGCTAGAGCAGTTCATGAAGAACTGTAACCCCTGGAAAAGACTCATGTTGGAGAAGTTCATGAAGGACTGTCTTCCGTGAAAGGCACCTGACACTGGATCAAGAGTGTGAGGAGTCCTACTCCTGAGGATGAAGGAGTGGCAGAGACAATATATGGTGAACTGACCACAACCCACCACTTCTTGTCCCCTTGTGCTGCTCAAGGAGAGAAGGCAGAGAAAATTAGGAATAAAGTTGAGCCTAGGGAGAAGGGAGGGATGAAGGGAAGGTGTTTTAAGATTTAGGTCTTATTTCTCATTATCCTACTCCGATTTGATTGGTAACTAATTTCCCCAAGTCAGCTGTGTTTTGCCTGTGATGGTAATTACTGAGCAATCTTCCCCTGTCTTTATCTTGATCCATGAGTCTTTCATTATATTTTCTTTCCCCTGTCTAGCTGAGGATGAGAGTGATAGAGCAGCTTTGGTACTCTAGGTGGCCCTGCTCTAGCAGGGGGGGTTGGACTAGATGATCTTTCGAGGTCCCTTCCAACCCCTAGGATTCTGTGATTCTGTGATTCTGTGGTGGGCACATGGCATCCGGCCAGGGTCAACCAGCACAGTGGAAAGCTTGTTTTCTTCCCTAGAACCCTATCTGTGAAACAAGCCTCAGGAATACACACCACCACTGATAAATACCCATCAATGAAATGGGCCATTTCATTAGCAGCAGAGCTCTGAAGGCAACCTCTCTCACTGAGACCTGGCTGGATGCCACTGTGAACTGCTCTCAATTTCATGCCCTGTAACTTGATGCATCACTGGCAGACAAAAGATGAAAAAGGCAGGTACATGGTGTTCATTTCATCACCGATTTTTATGGTGAAAAGAAAAAGGCAACTTGGGAAATAAAACATTTCCTCCATTTCTCCTTTTAATATGTGAAATTCAGGTGGAAATCTAGAAGCTCTTCTAGCATACAAAGCCATATAACTCACGATGAAGGTGACAAGTACTGTTGACTATAGGCCTCTAGCAACTTTCAATATCACTGTATTGAGTTTGGAGACTGAGGGCTTCACATGGCTGAAGCTACAGCCAGGAACTGAACACACCATGCTTCTCTGCTTCTATCTTTCTAAGTACCACGTTCAGGGTCCAAAACCGTAACTCATTTAAGGTCTACAGATGACCTGTCATTTAGATGACTGCTCCAAGCAGAGTATCAGATAATGAAAAATTAGGGAGGGAAGCTGTGATCTGTAGAACTAAGTTAATGTGAAAAAATGAAGCTGAGCAATTAAAATTTCAAGAGACTGCTGTTGATTGGAATCAATCATAAAAACATAGAATGAATCACAGAATGGTTTAGGTCGGAAGGGAGCTTAGAGAGCATCTACTTCCAAGCCCCCTGCCAAAGTCAAGGACACCTCCCACTAGACCAGGTTGCTCAAAGTCCCACCCACCCTGACCTTGAACACTTCCAGGGAGAGGGCATCTACAACCTCTCTGGGCAACCTGTTCCAGCGCCTCACCACTCTCACAGTGAAGAACTTCTTCCTTATACCTAATCTAAATCAACTCTCTGAACCAGCTTCAACAGGGTCCTACAGCTGAACACAGTACTTCAGATGAGGTATCACCACAGCAGACAGGGAAAATCAATTCCTTCAACTGGACAGTCATATTTCTTTAGATTCAGCCCAGGATATGGTTGGCATTCTAGGTTGTCAACACATGTTGCTGGGTCATATTGAGCTTCAGTTCTACCAACACCTCCAAGTCTTTCTCCTCAGGGCTGCCCTCAATCCATACTCTGCCCAGCCTGTATTTGTGCTTAGGATTGCCTCAACCCATGTGCAGGACCTTGCACTTGGCCTTGTTGAACTTCATGAGGTTTGCACAGGCCCAGCATTCAAGCCTGTCAAGGTCCCTCTGGATAGCATGCCTTCCCTCCAGCATGTCAACTCCACCACACAGTTTGGAGTCAAATTTGCTTAGGGTGCACTTGATCCCACTGTCCATATCACCCACAAAGATGTTAAATAGCACCAGCCCCAGTACTAACTCCTGAGGAATGCTACTAGTCACTGCTCTCCACTTGGACATCGAGCCACTGACCACAACTCTCTCGATATAACCATCCAGCCGATTTCTTATCCACCAAGTGGTCCACCTGTCAAAGTCATGTCTCTCCAATTTAGAGACAAGGATGTTGCATGAGACAATGTCAAATGGTTTGCACAAGTGCAAGTAGATGATGGCAGTTGATGTTCCCTTATGCACCAACACTATAACCTCATTGCAGAAGGCAATCAAATTTGTCAGGCATGATTTTGTCCTTAGTGGCAGTCAGAAGAGTTAATAAACACCTTTTCATATCAAGCTAATTGAAGGTGACAAAGAAGAGAACTTCCCCTTTGGAAGAGACTCCTGGAACATGTTACCCTTGGCAGCTACAAGAGAAAGCCTACAGAGGCATCAGCACAGCACTTTGCATTGTGGCGAGGGCATGCTCACGAAAGCCCAGTAAAACAGACCTCACAGGTAATTCCCTGCTCCAAAGACCTCTCAATCTCTGCAGACCCTGGGACATATACCNTGGAGTCAAATTTGCTTAGGGTGCACTTGATCCCACTGTCCATATCACCCACAAAGATGTTAAATAGCACCAGCCCCAGTACTAACTCCTGAGGAATGCTACTAGTCACTGCTCTCCACTTGGACATCGAGCCACTGACCACAACTCTCTCGATATAACCATCCAGCCGATTTCTTATCCACCAAGTGGTCCACCTGTCAAAGTCATGTCTCTCCAATTTAGAGACAAGGATGTTGCATGAGACAATGTCAAATGGTTTGCACAAGTGCAAGTAGATGATGGCAGTTGATGTTCCCTTATGCACCAACACTATCACCACAGCAGACAGGGAAAATCAATTCTTTCAACTGGACAGTCATATTTCTTTAGATTCAGCCCAGGATATGGTTGGCATTCTAGGTTGTCAACACATGTTGCTGGGTCATATTGAGCTTCAGTTCTACCAACACCTCCAAGTCTTTCTCCTCAGGGCTGCCCTCAATCCATACTCTGCCCAGCCTGTATTTGTGCTTAGGATCGCCTCAACCCATGTGCAGGACCTTGCACTTGGCCTTGTTGAACTTCATGAGGTTTGCACAGGCCCAGCATTCAAGCCTGTCAAGGTCCCTCTGGATAGCATGCCTTCCCTCCAGCATGTCAACTCCACCACACAGTTTGGAGTCAAATTTGCTTAGGGTGCACTTGATCCCACTGTCCATATCACCCACAAAGATGTTAAATAGCACCAGCCCCAGTACTAACTCCTGAGGAATGCTACTAGTCACTGCTCTCCACTTGGACATCGAGCCACTGACCACAACTCTCTCGATATAACCATCCAGCCGATTTCTTATCCACCAAGTGGTCCACCTGTCAAAGTCATGTCTCTCCAATTTAGAGACAAGGATGTTGCATGAGACAATGTCAAATGGTTTGCACAAGTGCAAGTAGATGATGGCAGTTGATGTTCCCGTATGCAGCAACACTATAACCTCATTGCAGAAGGCAATCAAATTTGTCAGGCATGATTTTGTCCTTAGTGGCAGTCAGAAGAGTTAATAAACACCTTTTCATATCAAGCTAATTGAAGGTGACAAAGAAGAGAACTTCCCCTTTGGAAGAGACTCCTGGAACATGTTACCCTTGGCAGCTACAAGAGAAAGCCTACAGAGGCATCAGCACAGCACTTTGCATTGTGGCGAGGGCATGCTCACGAAAGCCCAGTAAAACAGACCTCACAGGTAATTCCCTGCTCCAAAGACCTCTCAATCTCTGCAGACCCTGGGACATATACCTAGTTATGTGCTTGTTGCTATTTCAGTACTATCCTGGAGTCAGGAGGCCTGCGGTCTGTGTGACAATTACTGTTCGCAAGCAGATATTTGAGTGGACTGATGGGGTTTTTACATGTCTGCAGAAGCAAAATCACATCCTTCCATGCTTGAAAATGGAATAAGGAAGAGAATACACACTTGTACGACAGTAAGTAAGGGTACAAATGAAGCTGTGCTGGCACTCAGCTAATGCTGAGGATGGATAAAAAAATCAGCAGAAAAGATATCAGATAAAAGGTAGGAAAAAAAAAAAAGAAATAAGGAAGGGATAAGGCAAAATAAACAGATACGGGCATACTAAAACAGAATTTCTGGGGACAGGGTATGAGAAAATAGTATGTGCAAAGGGAAAAGGAAAATGAGAAAAAACAAACAAACAAACCAAAAGGAAGCAGATAATACATAAGAAGACTATTGAACTGTGTGTCATCATCCTGACTCTCTACCCATCTTTGAGGTACCTCAAATAGCGAGAGTTTTAGCCTGGATGTCTCTGCATCTTGTTTGCAATGTATTGTTGCATCTGTTAAGACAAAGCTAATCCTCTCTGTATTTTTCCTATTTTAAACCAGAAGTGACTTTTGAAAATGTATAACAATACAGTAGGAGAGATAAGTGCTTTATCTGCCATACTCAGTTGCAAGCCTCACCAAAGAACAACCGCATTTCACTGTTGTAGCAGCTCAAGTAAATCTAAAAGCTAAACTGAAAATCTCAGAAACGAAAAAACTATCACAGTACCAGAGAGCATGAAAACCTACAAGTATGAGAAGTGAGTTAGAGCTTTTCCAATCTGCTGCAGACTGCTGACTCTTCCAGATTGTTAAACAGAGTGGTTCTGCAACAACAGTTTTTCACCTGTGATTCTTTTTAAACAACTAATCTGATTCTGTGGAAGTGTTACTTACAGAGTTCATGCTGGATGGTCCTGACACAGTGTATTAGGAAGAGTTTAAAAAATAACAAAAATATTATTAATTAAAAAGTCACTTTTAAAAACAGAAAAGATGTATTTTGGAAGTGAATCCTCTCATTGCCTCTGCTTACATCACTTTGATTTGCATCACAGAGCAACACAATCTGCCTGAACCAGATTCCTCTCTGCTGAAATTAAAACCTTAAAATGCTATCGAACAAAGCCAGTGTGAAGTAATCTCTTTTCATGAAGCACACCGTGCATGGATGTAAGGATGCAGGGTAAGACTATAAACTAGTTTAGGTCAGAAGAGACCTCTAGAGGTCATCTTCGGATGTCAACAGCACCAGCTTAGGTTGCTCAGGGCTTTGTTCAGCTAAGCTCTGCAACCTTGCTGCCCAACCTGTTCCTGTGTTTAAATATGCTAACTCTGGAACCTTTTTCCGTAATATTTATTTGGATATTTCTTTGTCGCAACTTATGCCTCTCATCCTGTTGCCACACAACTCTAAGACAACTCTGTTCTAGACTTCTCCATGCCCTGCTCTTCAACGAAGAGGGCAGAAGGATCCCCTTCAGCCTCCCCTGCTTAAGCCTTAATTTTTTAATGTGGACTTAAGTTACAGTATCCACTCTCAGATTTTTATGCCACATTCTTGCATTTATCTTGTCAAAAGCATTTTGTAATAAGCAGACCCTCACTGTTGAGAGGGCTGCTTGTACAGATTTGCTGCTGCTGCTCAAAGCTACATGCTGATGCAGACACAGTCATACCCCACCAGTTTGTGTATAGTGAGTGCAAGGACAGCATGCCCAGGAGCACTGCAGTGCACTCAGAACAGGTATTTTTTTTGTCTTGGCTACAAACCCTAAGAAGCTTAATTACATTAGCCCAAATAAGTCATTCAGCAAAACCTTTCCAGCAGATGGCCAACAAACACCCTTGGAACTCATCCCTTCGGTATTGGTTCTGGAAAGGAATTAGGGAGAATTAAAATTATTTCAGCTCTTACAAACATCAGTCTGAAATGGCAGTGGTCTAGATGGCCAGAGGGATTTTGCCAACGTCACAGTTTCATGGTCATCCTCAATGCTAATACAAAGCTAAATGATACAGTTCTGAGTCATCACTACTTTTTTATATGTGTATAATCTCAGTTGCTTCCAGCAGTAACTAATTGTTTATTAATTCCACCACAGAAGATGTTGTAAGGGATTTACAGTAATTAATGGAAGCTAATCTGCTTTCTGCCCTGAACTGTCACTCCTGCACTTGAACTAATGAAGCAGTGGCTGACCCCCAAGCTCCAGAGCTGCAAATATGAAGCTGAGTTCTCTGCCACCTTTTCCCTCGTACTTGGGAAAGGTACTGGCTTTGTGCAAGACAGTAATATTAAGCAATTCTTTCCCTTTTTTTAAAGCAACCGAGAGGGGACAATTGCATCCATCTCTCCATCAACTTCCTGTCATCATTCAATTTATTTCTGTCACTCTTTGTGGGAGGAAAGGCATGTAAAATACAGCTCACAATCATGAACCCTGGTGACTCTAACTGCAATCCACTCCATTGCTAATCCTTTACAACACCCGTTCCAGATTTATTTACCTTTGTGATAAAACTACAAAATTCACAGAAATGGCTGCATTTGTAGGGCATTCTTTACTCTCTACTGATAAATAACATGAGCAGAGAGATATATTGGGAAAAACCCCTGTAAATTATAAAGTTTGAATCAGCTCTATTTTATATTTTAGGTATGCACACAACATATATTCCATCATTCATCAGATACTGCATCACTTAGATGCACTCATGATTAGTAAGAGAGGAAAGAGGAAAGAGAAGCTCTCCTTTCTCTGCTTGACCCAGCTTATCATCCAACAGACACATCCTTGCTGACATACCCAAATGCTTCTCTACTGACAATAAATCAGTTTCCAAAAAGTTAGACAATACTCTTGCTAGGGTGCCAAGTGAGTCGATCCCCCTTCCAAATCACAAACCAATTTTTCTTAAATGACGAAAAGGTACCTGCAGAGTGGCTAGGCTCCTTTTAATGGAGAGCAGATGCCACAATATATAATTTGTAAAAAAATGCTGCAAATATTTAGATAACAAAAATGACAAACAAGCTCTGCGATGACAAAGGTACAAGTGATAAGCAGCCATGATTTAAAACAAACTAATTATGTCCAATAAATCTATTTTCCTTTTGGATAAAGAACATAGGAAACATACTAAATCTGGTCATGAGCTACAACACAGTGGGATGGAGTGCAGCTGCAGAAATGTCACACTATCCTCATAAGGTTATACTTGACATTCTGGGAGAAATGCAAACAACAGAAACTTGGAAGAAGAATACCTAAGTGCCCTTAAAGAACTATAATTAGTTATTGCAGGTCAAAACTATACCAAATAGCAGGATGTGATGAGAGCAAAAGGAAAGCAGCTTTTGCCTCTTAAGCTTTGTCATTAAGTAAAAGAAATTAATGACAACGACCCCAAAATTTAGATGCTAATACAGTATTCTGGAGCAATGCTAATGTGGTAATGATTATATTGGCATGCAAAGCTATACAACTGATTTTTGCTTCTTTCAAGTTATGGAATTAAATATTGTTCTTCAATGCAAAATCCACTTCAGCTTCAATTCAATTTCATCTATGCATTTTAGCTTGAACTGACACGAAAAAAATACAATTTTTTTACACAGTAACTTTTTTTAATGGTCTAACACTAAATGTTGCCTGCTTTAAAAGTAAAAAAAATAAACCAAAACCAAACCAAAACAACAAAAAAACCCAAACACACACAGAAAACCAAGCAAGCAAGCAAGCAACCAAAAATCGCACACAGAGAATATTGGTTTTGCTATGAGCTTCCTGCCTTTTTTTTTTTTTTTCCAGAAACCCACATATGAAGACATAATGAAAGCATGGCCTCTGTGAATGGCTTCCACATATGCACTCTCCTGTACAGTCATTTGCTTGAGATATATTTTGTATAATGACAAAACCACATTTTCCGACCCCTTAGCAAGTATTTTTTTCTGTACTACAAGGAAAGACAGTACCTGAAGTTCGAATTGCAACTAGTGGGGAACAATTCTAATGTCTTAAGGTTCTACTGTTGACTGTCTACACACATGACAGATGTGACACAGGTAAACTATTTAAAAATCCCAAAGCCTTTGTTACTAGTTTGAAGTTGAACTCGTATTCTGAAAAGAACTATTGAACTATTGTATGCTTGCAAGTCTTGGGGGAAACCAAACCAAACCAAACCCAAACAAAAACAAAATCAAACCAAATCTGCTGCATTACCATGGGTATCTATTCATGGTGTAGCTATAGGGTTTCTTAACTGTTGCTCCAAAAGTCAGAATAGAACTTTGTTTTTCAAGAAAAATGTAATTGCCCTCTGTCTGAAGTCACAAAGATGACAATATTTCAAATGAAATATATTTTTAACTATATGGATTTTAGCAGAAAGAAATCACTCTGGCATCCCAGCTAATTCCCAGTCACCTGCCCCACACTTACATTTAACATTATTGAGCTATTTTTTTCACTTGACGTAATCCAGGTTATCTACAATATATCAGTTTTGTGTGTCCTTCAGTGTTACAGGGAATGAAACTCTTTATTGGGATAAAAAGCTCCATGCCATGCCTCCAGGAAACTGGCTTTACCTCCTTTTTGAAGGGAAAAATGCCATGCTATTAGAACTAGACTAAAAGAAACCAGAGCTTAATTTCCATACAAGCAGTCTACATTTATGATCTAGAGGCCAAAAAATGTTTGTGCTTCACTTGAAAGATAATAAAGAGAGGCTGTCTGCTGAGTAGCATTGACCAGGAATATGCTGTTCTGCAGCACCTCTGGCACTTTAAATTGAGGACTCCTTAGTTTGGAATTTTTTCATTACTTTTCTACACAGACCAGCTGTAAGAACCACGGAAATATAAAATGTTGCAACAGAACAATTATTTTAAGAAAGAGAAATTGGTAGCATGACAAATTAAGAGATAAAACTCAGAAAATTAATTACTGTCGTAAAGGAAGAAGACTAAATCCTGGAGTACGTCCATAATGCTTCAGATGTTATGTGGAAATAACAAGAAGCACAGTCAGTTCATCACTGGCCGCTACTGCGTATGAGACCTGCAGAATACCGATAAGGCAGGAGGTTAGGGCTACCAGAAGGAAACCAAAGAGAAAAATTACAAAATGTAAAAAACAATGCCAGCACATCAAATTGAAGCAAAGTTATTTGTAAGAAGGTTTCCTCAGAGCATCTCATAAATCCCACTTTGCCTTGAATATTGTCTGACAAATTTCTTAATGGTCAAGATTTCAAATGAAGAAAAGGAGTGTTAAAATGCTAACTTCTGCTTGAGCTCACAGGTAATCTCAGGCACTTGATCCACCCTTAAAAGGTGCTGTGTATAAATTAGTGGGTGATAGTTACCTCATAATCTTCCCCTCAATTTATGGTAAGTAAAAGGAAAAATGGCAGTGCCATTTTAGTTTAAGATTTTGTATATTTACAAACACTTGTATCTATTTGGACCATAGTTACATCAGTGCTAATATTCAATGGCTGTTTAACATTCTGCTTTACCTAAACAAAACTGGAACTTAACATAGGTCTAATGAAAAGGTATGTTTTCAGCTCATTCTAATTGAGTAAATGCAGTAATGAACATGTAAGCATTCCTATTCTAGCTCAGTAAAACTGATGTCAATAATGGCATAAGCAAACCTCTTCCTAATCTGTTCAGGTTAACTTAAAATACTCTGTCACCCTCTCTTTACAAGAGCTCTGGGACTGTGATTAAAGCTTCTTCAAAACCAAGTACATGACTATATTTATAAAAAAAAATGGTTTATCTTAATTACCTGAAACTAGCATATAGTAAAATGACGCCAGTCATGCATCTTATCCTTTTCCTTTAGTTAACAGGAAGTCAGTTGCATTCAAACCAATTCTGGAAGGGTAGATATTTTGATGAATTTGAAATGGAAATTTTGAATGTGAAATTACCCCATTGTAACTGGAACCAGACTGAAATTTTAATCAAATATAAATACTACCTTTCTGCATCATCACTAGGTTACCTATTCTGAGCACACAGGCACACCAAAAAGCATCCAGGAAGACTGATAATAGAACTGGAGAAAACATAAAAGAAAGACTGATGGAAAGACACATGAAAAAAAAATAACAGAGGGGTGCAGTCAAATGTCTAAAAGGCCACCTAAAGCCAGAAGGAAATAATCTGTCCCATTAGCTTGTAGTGGCCAGGGTAGGAGAAATGTTCCTTGTATCAGCAAAGCTGGGTTGTCTGACAGGGATGCTAAGAAGGGTGGGATCAAGCAATCTGAAGAACAGGCAGTCTGGAAGCCCAGTGCTGGAGTGCTGTGGGAGTACAAGCACCTGCCCCAAGTTACATATGACATGTATGCTGCCTTGAGGTAGCAGCTAGCTAGAATATCTGCTTGAAGGTCCCACCTGGGCCTACTTAGCCAACTCCACCTGTGACACAGAAAGAGCACACACAGTTAGACCTATCTACTCAATGCATGTTTTCAATTACATTTACTATTGCATGATGGAGTGTCTGCACTTAATTCAGGTCTCACCCTCCTCACTGCACAAGTTCAATTATTAGAAGGAGGAAATTAGCACATGGTCAGTCTGCAGAATCACAGCCTAGTATACCCCATATACGTAACCAGCGTATACCCCATATACGTAACCAGCAAACACATGAAATCATCCTAGAAAGTTGGGAAGCTTGAAAATTTCACATTGGTGGTCTTTGCCTCAATAAAAACACCTGGAAATTTGGTGAGGAGTGAGATAGATAATTTCAGATGCCATGAAGTTATCAGCTTCTTTGTGAACCCAGAAAAGGAATAATGAAGATCTGGCATTTCTTGCACAGTGGGGAAACCTACTCAGTTGCCCACAGAAGTAGAGCCAATGATAAAAGTAATGCAAAGCACTAATGCCATCTTCAACAGATACGGTAGCAATCCAGTGCTGAACAGAGTTAAAAATCTGAATATGCTGTTTGCTCTTCACAGAAAAATCCTCCCTGCTCCTGTAATATAATAGATATTTGGTAACACCTGTGTGAAGGTACTTTATTATACTGAAATATCTTTTTGCACTTCTTAAATGTCATTACCGATTTAACTTCCTCCTGAATACATTATCCAAAACACAATGCTAGCAGTGCCAAATACATCACTTCATTAATCATTTTGTATGCGACTCAGTCTTCTCAGGCAGTTATCTGCTCTTCAATGTCCTCAAATTATTCTTATTCACATACCAAGGCACATTTGGGGTGATATTGGGATTGGGGTGGGGGGAACGACCTACAACAGCCATGATATCCTAAATGGTCACTGATCTGTGGCAGTTACTGCAAAGCAATATTACTGTCAATGTGCCAGTCAGCCTAAAGTGTTATAAGGCCACCTTACACTCATCCTCTAGTCCAGAGTAACTTGTGATGTCTTTCAGTCACCACCAGTAAAATCTGAAGGTGTGAAAAGGAGCTATCTAGCAAAGTATTAACAGAAATAAAAGTAGTCACAAAAATAGTCAAACATTTCATTATTCCCTGGAAAAGACTAAGGAAAAAAAAAAAAAGATTTAAAAGGATTAAAATATGAACAGAAGAAAAAAATAAGGGCAATGTGCCTTCTTTCATGCCTTGCAAGTACACTCTCTGCTAAGCACAAAAGCCTTACTAACATCTTATGGCATTTCAGCAAAATGTCAAACTTGTGTATGTTTTCCTGGAGCCAGCTCTGCTAATAATAACAACAGTAATAAAGGCTCATCCCACTGGTTGGTTAGTTGGTTTGTTTGTTGAGGGAATTAGGGAAAGAACATACAGAAAGGTATATTGCCAGGGACAGTATATATTTGTAAAAATTTGAGATAGCTGAATATTGTTTGAGTTTTATATTAGATTACTCTATCCTACTTTTTGATCCTTTCTATTTTGTATTCTTTTTAAGATAAATGAAAGAGAAATACATCCAAAAAGTGTTACACTTTACGATGTCTCACTGCAGAAAGTTAGAGCAGTGAAACAAGTGACCCTATAGGTGACAAATGAATATTTTTTTGTTTAGAAATAAAGTAGAAGAACAAATAGTCAGGGGTAGTACAGACAAAGCAGGTGGGCTTTACCTCTTTGCTAGACCTTAGCTGGACTTTATTAACTATGGTAGAGCCTACTGCATTCTGTATTCTAGACTGCCAACAGCTATTGTGGGTTATCAATTTCAGCAGAAAAATGGAAAAGCTTTACAGCTGCTCTAAGCTCTACCAGCAATGAAAAAGTTATCTTCATTACTGAAGAGTTCAAAGAGCTGTTTCCCTCCTGCTCACTCAACTTCTTTGAGAGAATCAACTATGACAAGAAAAAACCCTGTTTCCAGCTGTAATGGACATGAGAGTGTTGATTGCTGAAGCAACTTTTACCACAAAAAGTGGTCTTTCAAATAAAGTATTCTTGGATATCTATTTGATTTGTTGACTGAAATTCATGGCTATGTGATGTTATACATATTGAAAAGGATTAAACTATGAACTGACTTGGTGCACTTCCTTAACACTGGCCACTCAAACCCTGCACCCTGAGCAGATGTCCTTTCCAGATGGCTGTCAGTTATCAAGAAACAGCTGCCGATAAAGCCAGTCAGAATAGCCACAATGATTGAAAGTGTGGAAGAAGAAAAGAAGAAAGAAAAATAAAAAAAAAGAATCCTTTTACCTTCTGGAGGAGAATGAACAAACAGGGATTCAGACAAAGTCAGAACAGCACTTCCTTGGGTATATTAGCATCTCAGGCAGCAGATGCCAATAATTTAACAAGTCTTCACCAGAGGCTCTGAACTGCTCTTGGTGTTACAGAAGCCAATTTGTACCTTAGCATTTACAGAGTATTAAATAAATAAATACATTTATCTAACTCTACAGTTCCTACCAGTTGTGTTACAGTGCCTAAGGTCACTTACCTTGCTCGGGTTACTCTTAGCAGTTGTGTCACTGCCAGTCATGCAAGCTAAAGCAGGCATCCAGGAGACATGAATCTGCACTCTGCCTTTACAGGTTGAAAGTGTTGGTTCATATGACATTTTTAAGTAGGTATAACTAATTATTTTAACAGAATGTGCTCTTCCAGCAAGTTGCTGATCCCAGTGGTATCTTGCACTGCACGATACACTGTCCATGTTCTTTGTGCTACTTTGCAGTGGGACTGCCTGCACCACAGACCAGTCCAGTAAAAAGAACTGGACAACAGCTTTTCTCCAAACAAAGAAAGGGTGAAAGCCTATGCAAAACCCATGGAGGAAATCAGCAAGAAGAGTAGGTTTCAACACAAGTCTCTCTTTGCAGTGTGAAGAAATGCTTAGGCCAGACCTTTTTATTGGCTGGATGTGCTTTGTTTCCTTTCCTTTTTTCCTTTCCTCCCTTGTAGTTGTTGTCTTCTAATCTTCACAGAAGCTTAAGAAGGTGCTGAAAATACAGCTCCATTCCTTCAGAGCAGCAGTCAAAAGAATGCTAATTAGCTTTTGTCTTTTGTTGTTTTCCCACTTAAGCTATAGTTAAACCAAAATCTCTGTCTCCTCAGTCAACACCAGAAGAATGCAGAGACTAAACACATAGTTGCAAGATAACTGCTTCATCAGTTCTAGAAGAGAAATTAAATCCTGCTGTTTCCATATAGTATGTAAATTATATACTGCCCTATGGAATTATGCAGAACTGCTCAGAAATTATGTGCTGTCCTATACATGAAGGTAGTCACTGTAGCCATCACATTGACTGACCAGATTTTCAATGAGGGCCAAGTAGCTTTCATCCCTGTCAAGAGTTTCCCCAGTCCTCCTAAAAGAGAAGCATAAGGACCATGTTTACACAACCTTGCCCCTCCTAGCCTTGCACTGCTCAGACTGCGGTGTGTACTGGCTCTCACTGTAACAAAAGCTTCTGCTGCCCTGCACTCTTCAGACCTAGCCTGTTCCTTATGCATTTTTTTTTTTCCCAAGCATCTGGTACTGGGGGCATGATACCTGATACTACAGAAGACATATCTCTGAGTATGCCAGGACTGGCCAGCCTAGTAAAGCTCAGTGCACATGAGAGTCTGTCAACATGCTGAAAGAATGGTCTGCAGCTACAGCAGTCTGCAGACCCATCCTAATACTACTGGGTTCCTTCTAAACAGCAGCAACCTCAACTGAATCCTTCTTGCCAGTTTGTATACCAGAGGCACAGAAAAACAATCAGGTGGTACAAGATCTCAGTTGCTCCTGACCTGGAAACAGATCTGAAGATAAGCCAAAGTTAAAGACTGTACATGCCATTAGGAATTCTCTAGAGATATTCAGCTGTTTCATTTTCCAGATTTGGACAGGTTGGCTGTTCTTAAACAATTACACATGATGTCTGAGCAGGATGATAAATTTGTCTTCTGTCTCAATACCGGAGTAAAAAATACGATGCTTACATGTTGGGTTTCATCTGTAATGAATAGTGCCTGTGTCTTGAAGATTATCTTGTGAAGTTTTTATATTAAAGAATGAAGGAAAAGGTAAGACATTCTCAGCTGTGTGCAACTGACATGCTAGTAGAAGGATCAGTGTTTTAAACATTTTACCTCAAAGATAATAGCAACTGAGACAACATTAATATTCTCTGATAAACTTGTTTTCAACTATTTACATACAAACTATTTGTTAAGTTGCAGATGCTGTCACTGTAATTATTAGTAATAGACAGAGGGGCTGGCAAAGCATTACACTTTCCTTTCAATGTTAAGAACTGCTAAAGATGTTTTCCCTTTTCAACAATGCAACTACTTCAATAACACTTTACTGCTGTTTTTAGAGACAAACAACCCTCTCCCTCAACAATACTCTACACAAGTACAAAGATTTGAGGTTTTGTCCAATCTCGATGCAAGATAAATCTTTATTCAGACATAAAAGTCCCACTGCTGGGAGAATTTTTATAGATAATTTGCATTATAATATACAAGTCCCTCTTCTCCCAGGATTGCTTTAAAGCCTAAGTTAGAATTTGCAGAAGGATTATTATATTTGATAGAAGGCTTAGCTGTGGGTCTAATAAAAGAGGGAGGAAGTAATAAAAACCAATAGTCCAATGTTGCTATATGTTTAGGAGCATGGATTTTAACAATACAAAAAACCCTATTGTGTTATTTCTCAGGTTTTGCATGCATGCTGAAAAAATAACAAAGTAGTTTTGAAATAAAAAATGAAACTAACTATATCAGTTATTAACAACGGAGTATATTTTCTGCTTAAGATGATTAAATATTGGCATAATACTCTAGCTACAAATGACTCATGCTACTTAACTGCCAACTAGTAAAATGGGTAGGAACACACTGATCTGGCAGATTGACAGAGATTTGTGGAAAAAAAAAAAAAGAAAGTAAACCAAACAAAAAGAAAAGAAAAAAAACCCAAAGAAGAATATCTCAACAACTGTCAGAAATAACAAAGGACTTGTTAAAGCATGAAGGGTGAAGACATTTGTATTGGGCTTTTAAGCTAACCCACTAGCAGTGAAAATTCAACACCAAGGAAGATATTTGCAACCTAACAAGTCATAACTGGGTTTCAGTAGATGGTCTCCTGTTAGGAAATTTAGAAATAATATGTGAGAAAAGGGAAAGATAGAACAGAAGACAATTTATTAAATAAAAAACTATCCATTGGAAGTTCATTACTTTCTTGGAAGAAATGCTCTAGAGGAATTTTCCTGCTCTGAAATTTATAATTATTTCACTTACAGAACGTACCATGAGCATCAGATGTAATTTATAAAAATAACTGGGAATGATTATGATGATCTCCAACTTTACAGCTGCATTTAAGACATTAGTATTTCTTGCATTTACTCCATGTAGTACCTCAGCTACATTATGCTATTTACACACATGTACATGCATGACAGAAAAAATGTAACACTTCTAGGACTACTGAAGTTAAGTCTGGGAACTGTGCCATTTAATACTCTAATTCTATCTACTCTCAGACAGCTTAATCAGACCTGGACCATTCACCTCAAAACCACATATTCAAATGGTCATCAGAAGTCACACACATGATAACACTGGAGAGCACCATAACCCAAGACTGCAGCCTATACAGCACACAGAGCAGAGGTTTGTGGGAGTTAGAGACAGATAGATAGGAATCATTTTTCTCAGAGGAAGAGAGTACCCACAAAGAGTTCAAAAAAGTTGCAGAACCACATACTTCCCTGCTAGTTCATCCTTTACAGCTGCTACACTGAATGGCAAGATTATCAATGGAGTGTTAGAACAATGACCAAAAAAATCCAAGCTGTTCAGGAAAGAGACAAACTTCTACCCTTAAGGTGATTCCTCAGGGACATCAGAGCTCATTTTGCTCCACCCTGTAGTGGCATTTCTCATAGGGTTTGATCAAGTCCACATGAAGTTTGATATATTGTAAGCCAGGCATGAACTCAAATCTCAGTTCTGCAGTTTCAGATCTTTCTAGCTTCCTCAGTAAGAAAAATATGTTCTTAACTACTTTTCATTCCTGTTGCACAGACAACACAACTTTTAGAAGAATCTTAGAAGATCTGCCTTTTCTGTGGCCCCTGTACCTTTAAAACAGAATTGTTAAGAACATCTCTGACTTTTCTGCTAGAGATGCAAGAGTCAGAATGAACACAGCTTGAATTTCCAATTTCAAGCTGATAGGCAGGGTTGGCATTTGAAAAAAAGGGTCTTTTTTTTTCCTATAAGCTGAGAAAATTTGATGTAGCAGGCTCCAAGAGGCAGTAATTGTGGAACCCCACAATGCTGTTTCAACATCACTTTTCAGGAAATAAACAACTTAGAAAGTTATCATGAAAGTCTCAATAATTGCAAAGCTAAATACAGCTGGTGTTCCAATTCCTGCTGTTAGATGGTTACTTTCTGTATTTGGGAACTGTTCTCTCAATGAGCATTTGAAAAAAGTGAGTCAGGACTAGTTCAAATCTGAAGACAGATGAAAGGAGCTGACAGAAGGAAGAAATGAGACTCAATGAGAAAGAAGTAGCAGCTAAAGACCCATGGGTATTTCTGAATAAGGGAAAAGAAAAAGATTTCATCATTCTTCAGAGGACTTTTCTCAATGGTTG
Organism: Chloroceryle aenea; assembly: GCA_013399075.1. NCBI lineage: Eukaryota > Metazoa > Chordata > Aves > Coraciiformes > Cerylidae > Chloroceryle > Chloroceryle aenea. Next base: position 361,440 of record VWZY01000174.1, read on the forward strand.
TAAGCCTTAGTGAAATTATGGCTCCTACTAATCAGTTACATAAATGACACAACATCCAAGAGCTCATTTACCTATGTGTCCCCCAAAAAGCATAGTGATACACTAAGTATAAGACAGTAATTCAAATATTTTATACCATGATGTGTTACTCTCAGTTATTGTAAGACTTCTGCAGTGCATGGCAAAAAAACAGGTGAATGAGAAGGCAAAACTGTGAGTGTCCTCTGCCCTCCTAAGGGTCTTGGCTGAGCTATTTTTCATGGCAAGAGCCAGAAAGTACAATGGAAAGGAAGAGAAATAGTCATGGTCAGTGTGGTTTTCATGGTTGTTCCCTCTGCAAGATACAGCCAAAATTTTCTCTCTCCCCTCAACACTGTGGATGAGCAGAGCAAGGAATGGAAAAGAAAGCTCATGGTCCTCAAAGATTACTCTCGCTGGTCATGAAAGACAAAAAAGATCTGGCATAACCATAGCCACACTCCCATCTTCCAGTGTTGCTTGTGGAGGGAATAACAGTGCTCCGTCTGGTAGCTCTCAACCCCAGTCCCTGCTGGTTAATTTACAACTCACAGGGGAAAAGAGGAGCACTGCTCCTGTCTTGTTAGCAATTTCCAAAGAACAGTTTCAATAATATGTGTCCAGGGTATTTTCACATGGCCTTTTGACATGTCTGTCATTGTACATTATGTGGATAAAGACCTAAAAGAGAGAGACATTTTAGAGGTGTTACCTGATCATTTTTTAAAAAATTCTCCCATAAAGCCATTCTCACCTTCTTACTCTTGTGCTATAGAAATTGTAAGATGAATTACATGTTGACAAACAGGCATGAGGTCATGGCTATTTTAAGCTTTTTGAAACAAAATCTACTTTTTTTTTACATTCATGCGATGTTTAGGATATAAAAAGTCCACATATTCAAAATACTTCAGTCTCTGGAAGACTATGCTAAACTGATCTGCTACACCAGCAGAACACACTTTATCATTCATTCCAGCTTCCACACTAAGCACATTGTTACCAGCAAGCTTACATCTGTAAGATGGACTCGGGCAACCCACTACACCAACTGCTCATCATCCTATCGTACACTTTACTGGCATCATTACAATGGTAAGAAAAAGGTTGTGTGAACCTTGCTAAAGTCACCAAAACTATGAGGGTGTTTTGCCTGCAATCAGTGAAGCTCATTAACCTGCAAACTTCTTATCTTTTTATAAAAGAGCTGCAGATAGCCAAGGCGGCAGAGAAATGTCGGAACAAATACTCACTTTCTGTGTGCAGCGTAGTTTACTTAGTTCTGTAAGAGATGTACAACAGAATGCACAACAGTGAACTCTGTACATGCAGTCATGGTGTAGACTCTCCTGCACTTTTGTACTTGTACATGCCATATGTAAAATGAAGGCTTTAACATGGTATATGAGATGTAGATTCTTTATGACCAGTTCTGACCCTGCAATCACAGGGACTTTGTAGATAGAAGGATCTTTCTTCATTGATGCAATTGTAGGATCAGGTTCTAAGACTATGAAGACAAATGGCAAACTACTGAGATTCAACAGCAACAGTTGAATTTAAAAATAGAAATGCTCCAACAGTTTTTGCATAGAATGGAGGCTCAAACCAACATGATTCAATAAAAAATGTCAGAACATGCTTTATTGCTTCAACTCGAGAAAAATCCACCCAAAATCATGTGATTATTTGCATTGATACAGGTCTCATCCTTTGGGAGATGAAGGGGAAAATAAAAAAAACAACACTGCCTACTTATTATTGCAGATCAAAATTTATTTTTCTTGGTATTTTGCCACTTCACTTCCCAATGAATTGCACCCACCAAGCAAGGTCACATAAATGATTGTAAAAACGCGTTTCCTTTGCACTTGAAGAGGAATGAATCACTTGCAAAAATGTGACATCTTCAGCACTATTCCTGCCACCGTGCAGTATTTCTCTAAATTATGCAATCCATCAATATAGCATTCATAAAGATATTTTTTTAAAAAAATTACCTTAAGTAAGTTTTGCATAACAGCAGCAAGCAGAATTTCTCAGTGAAAGTGAAAATTTGGAGAAGTAAGAATGCTGAAAGACCATATGACAGCTACTCTCTGAGAGAAACTTCCAAACCAAAACAAGGGCCATCAGAAAAGGCAAAGAATGACAACTCTGACCAGTCAGTCACTGGAGCAGCCCTCCCTCTTCTTTCAATTGCAAAGGAATTTGAATGAAGGCTTTTCAACAGATGTACAAAATGGACAGCAGTATCACATCATCACAGGGACACCTCAGTAGACAGGTCTTGTGGCATCCTTCTAGGACCTTCACTACATGATTTCATTCCTACATGATTTCATTCCTCCAACTTTAAGACCCTTCCTTCATATTTAGTTATTTACAAATATTGCTGCTGCCAATCTCAGAAGTTAAGTGCAACATGGCTCCTAAAACATCACTGTATCTTACCTGGCAACATCTCAGAGATAAAAAGTCCCAGAAAACCCTGTTCAATAACAAGGTGTAACTATTTTGCTCTCTACTCTTTTTATTAGTTTCCTTCAGCCCTTAAAATGTGTTAAAACTGTTAGCTAACTAGCAACCTTCAGATAGTTTCTGAAGGGAAGGACACTGTAATATGAATGATGGATCGTCCCTAGACATTTTTCCTACAGGTGTCATTGCAGCAAATGAGGCACATTAACAATACAGCAATGTATCCAGTGGGTAGACACAATCTTACCTGAGACAGACAAGAGCATAAAACTAATACAGGAATCTCTCATCTTTTTTGTTGTTGTTATTAACATCTCACAGAGCAATGGAGCTAAACAATTAAATAACTTGTGGGTTTTAAATGATTTAGTTTTTGAATGTAGAAAGGCATCTCAACCACTAATATACAAGAAGAAGGACCTAATTTTACTATCTTCAAAATCAAGGGCAAAATTACTAAAGGTAACAGCAGTTCAGGGTGATGCCTGGACTGATCCCAATATCCTTTCAACCAGCAATTCTTTCACTACATAATTCACATCAAATTCAGAGAATACTCTTCAAAACCGTGATATAATGCAATTAGTGAACAGCATCATTTTAATTTAATGGTGTAAGGTAATGGTTTACTGTTTCTGCCAAAAATTCCATATTTATCCATGTTACACCAAACTCTGGTTTGCTCAGACTTCTGTATCTTTTATGACATTATTGTGGGATTTCCACTTGCAAATTAATGTCTAAGATGTCCTGTGAAACACAATTGGAGATAGTGCTTCACAGCTGTAAAAAAGTTCAAAGGCCTTTTGCCTTCATAAAACAGGTCATGTAATCAGCTAGTAATGATGAGAGAAATGTCTTCTCTTTTCCCTCTAAATTAACCAAATAACTGAATTCTGATCAGCATAAAACCCAATCTTCCTTCAAAGCAAGACAAAAGGGAAAAGTGGAAGCAAAATAAAGGCTTCCTCTGTTTCAATTAGTGAACAAATAGTAGATATTGAAAAATTGGCTTTAATTTGCATAGTACAATTGATTCTCAATGCTCTCAGAAATTAGTATGATTAAATATTCATATACAACACTATGCATTTCATCCTAAATGCTAGAATTAAAGAGTAAGTATGAAACAGCAAATCATTTCAGACTTCTCCATAGGCATATTTGTTGGTCATTCAAAATTGCACCAGTACTTTCACTAAGCACTCACCTCAGTCACAGCACTTTGGGCTCTTTTCCCCCCTATTAGATCATCAAACTTCAAGAGGAACTGTAATAACATGTTACTGAAATTACATTTTTGTACATTACCATGGTCCTCAGCTACCTGAGGAAATATATAAATCCAACCAAAAGTCCTGCTGCGCCATATACAGATTTCTCTTTCATGTAAACAGCTGTATCTGCTGATGATCCACCTAAAGAAAACACAGCTTAGAATAGGTCTAGAGGCCATTCAGAGTTTTCCCCCTAAACCTCTGTGGAATCAGCATTTGCTCAACACATTTTTGTCTACCTGGTGACTCTTCTCCAAAGATGTCAATCCGACAGCTTACCTAGGTAATGTGTTTCAATACTTTCCATGCCTTTAAGTTTAAAAGTTTCTCCTACCTCAGCTAAAGCCTCCTTGCTACATTTTGTAGGATTTTTTCCTTCTCCTGATCTCACTGGCAATAGAGAATAGCACGTTAACATATTCTTTGAAGAAACTTCTATGTACCTATTTCTCCCCTCAGTACTTTCCTCTCAGAAAAAAAACAATGCCATTTATTTCAAGGTCATGGCTCCTAGACTTCCAATCATGTTGTCTCTCCACAATTGTCAAATGTGTTGTTTTGTTTTCTTTTAACTGCAGTAACCAGAACCTTCAGAACATCATATAGGAGAAAGAGGGTATTTTATGCATTTTAGACTGCTATCAGTGCATCTCAGAATAAGCTTTTTTTTTTGTTCTGAGTAGTTTGATGCTGTTGATGCACAAAAGTTTGCAATCTGGTAGAACAGTCAGATGCTTTTTATTGCAGGTCTTCTGCCCAGACAGCTGTCCTGTACTCCTGCAGTAAAATAATTTCTAACCGAGGATGAAATTCACTCTTCACTCTATGTCTGCTAAAGGACATGTTCTCAAAGGTTGGATGTCCAATCTAATCTAAACTAGCCTGTACACAATGCCTCTGAACTCAGTGAAGAGTGACAATCCATCTCATCCTGTGCTAAGACAAGTGCATGTGGGATGAACTGCTCTTAAGAGAGGCACTCCTCACAAATCAGCAAGCTAAACTGAATAAAGTACTGGTTTATAGTTAAGATAAATGATGGCTGTCCAATTTTCAGACAGCTATTCAAAATAAAATTCACCTGGCGTGCACTTTTCTTATTGATCTGGGCTCTGTTCCTCATAAACCAGAGAAAGAGCAGGAAGCATTTTATAATTTTATCACACAATATACTTGTGTCCCCTCCCAGCTTAATACTTTTAGCCATGCTTGCTAAGATAAGCTTCCTAACCAGAACCACTGCATAGCACCAGTCCCAGGAAAGAGCCCTTCCAAGGAGAACCTCTCTCACTGGAGCCTCTCATTTTGAAGTGAAGTATTGATTAATTACTCTGAATACAGGATTAAACCCAGTTCATTATTTAGAAGACATTTCTACTGCTTTCTTATTAGAATAACACTGTGTCATATGAAAAAAGCCTTGCTAAAAAATGTCAAAGCAAATGCTTCCTGTAGGAACTTTGTTCTCAAACTGTTTGGACCAGCCTTAGTGCTTGCTTCCAAAATGTAACTTCACCCAATATGTTATTTACAAAGAAAAAATATAAAACACACCCACCCCTGCTCTCATAACTTTGATGATAGTGACTTTAATGATGCATAAAAATTAATTTAAAGCCAGGTAATTTTTATTTATTTTTTTCACAAGAGGACAGCAAATGCTAAAAAATACTGCTGCCTGCTATGCTCACATATAAACTCTCCTTGTCAGTGGCATGTGAGCTGTGAAAACTACTGCCAAGGCACTGCAAAACAGTTCAAATGTCAGTCAAGTAAGGATTACAGAAAAAGAGAAGGGATAACTACAGCATGGCAAGGGGTGTTGCAGCACCCAAAGCTTACCACACATGAGAAACGACCTCATCTAAATCCTGTTCCTACAGAGCAATCCACAAAGCTTTGGTAATAAAGGTAGCTCACTTACACCGTCTTCCTTGCACTTACTATGCTGTCCTAGGGTTTAATTGCTTTTATACATGTCCTCTACTCCCCACTCCCAGACAACTGTATTGATTTTTGATAATAGTCAGCCTTTGTAAAAGAACACAGATCATAAAGGTTTTGAATAGAGCAAGACTGTTATATTTAATATTTTAACCTGAAATTCACCAGATACCTTCTCCTCAACCCAAAGCTAACGATTACTGACTCAAAGTATCTAGATACATATTTAGCATGTTTTAGTAACATACTGGACATTATAACATTGCTTTTTCTACCAAATGCAAGGACTCAAATTTGGATATTATGTAGAGGTTTGGTGGTCCCTTGACAGATTTCTTGACTACTTGTCACAAGCCACTGATGGGAGGTAAACATCTGTTTTAGTCAAAGTCTTCAACATCATAGTGCAGATTAGAAAATCTTCATGCGTGAAAACTTTATATTGCTTGCATCACACCAGAAAGAGTGTAAAATAAAAACCCCAAACAAATACCGTCCTGCTCACCCACTACCACCATCCTTACTTCTTAAAAAAAGTCAATCATATCCGCATTTCATTTTTTATGAAGGTAATGACAGAAACTTGAGCTGTAGACAAGCAACTAGATCATATCATCCATCCTTGGACTAACAAAAGAATGACCAAAGAGTATATATTGTGGTATTTAGTTTAGTCTGAATACATAGATGAATCGGATTCACCAGAGCAGTGCAGATCATACAGAAATTTATCATTATCTTTTAGCATTGCACTCTCCAATCATATGTGTAGAATGCTGTTACATCTCCTACAGACCAGCACTTACATTTACTTTAAATTGGAAACTATCGTTCTGAACAGTCCTTCTGATTTGACTGGCCTTCAATGCTCAGCATTTGTTCCATAGTAGAAAAAGCACAGTGGAACAGGAGTGCTGATGCAATAAAACCTTAGCAGATGTTTCACTGAGTTATCGGAACCATAATGCAGTAACAGAAGATGCTCACAGTCATCTGTGTGATCACAGAATCACAGAATATTCATGGTTGGAAAGGACCTCCTAGATCACCGAGTCTAACCATACACATAACAAAAAAACCTAAAAGACCCCCAAACACCTGATCAAACATAACTCCAAAAAGGCAAAAACACAAAACACACAAAATAACCCCCTACACGCCTACCACTAAAGCATGTCCTGAAGCACCAGGTCTACCCATTTCTTAAATACCTCCAGGGATGATGACTCAACTACCTCCCTGGGAAGGCTGTTCCAGTGCCTCACAACTCTTTCTGTGAAGAATTTCTTCCTAATATCTAATCTAAACCTCCCCTGCCACAACTTCAGACCNAACCCCCCCCTGCCACAACTTCAGACCCAGTTCCCTCAGTCTCTTCTCATACAACTTGTTCTCTAAACCCCTCAAGAGCTTGGCAGCTCTCCTTCAGACATGTTCCAGCATCTCTATGTCTCTCCTGTAATGAGGGGCCTAGAACTCAACACAGTATTCGAGAAGAGGCCTCACAAGTGCCAAGTACAAGGACACTTCCCTTCTCCTGCTGACCGCACTATTCCTGATACAAACCAGGATCCTGCTGGCCTTCTTGGCCGCCTGGGCACACTGCTGACTCATATGAAGTCAGCTGTCCACCAGCACCCCCAGGTCCTTTTCTGTCAGGCAGCTTTCCAG